>CALYLW010000205.1:475000-524903 GCA_944989445.1 Ampullaceana balthica
GGACGTTCCGCCACCGTCACTACTACGCCGCCCTGTCACCACTACGACATCCTGTCACCTTTACGGTACCCTGTCATTTTTACGCCACCCTTGTAACTCCCCTCCAACAGCCGTCTCGACCGGCATTACATGTTCATCGCGTCAAAAATACTATTCATTATAGTTAAAATAAATAACTCGTAAAAGCAGAGCTTTTTACTATAAATCCCAACGCGCATAATTCAAAATAAAGTCTTGGAAGAAATACTGCACCAAAAATAACTCGTTTTGAACATCCGCGTAAACGTGTTCAATATGATTGGCTGTAGGAGTCATATGTGTTTGAGGGACCAATCGCTATAGATGACAGGACAGAACGGACAGAAAGGACAGAAACTTGCCTTTTATGATATAGGATGAAAGGTGTGACCTAATAAAATACCTAGCCTGATTTCAGTCCCAACAACTTATAGTCAACTATAGTTTAAAAAGAGATGTGTAAGAAGTCAACAATAGTGTTAGACAGGAGGAAAAAGTCAACAGTAATGTACGCTGTAAACCGTAAACGGACAGGTGTAAGAAGTCATCATTTGTGTAAAGAGGCAGTAGTAAGAAGGCCACATTGTGTTAACTGACAGGAGTAAAAAGTGAAAAACAGTAATCAGTAATGTAAACAGACAGGTGTAAGAAGGCATAATTGTGTAAGAGGACTGGTGTAAGAGATCAACAATATTGTAAATAGACAGGTAACAGGTAAGAAGGCAACAATAGTTTTATGCAAGTCGATGGGGTATTAAGAAAAAACAACAACAAAAAACAATCGTTCAGGAGTTGGAGGGGCCAAGCTATTTCAAATGTCAATAGATTGTGAGGACTGAATTCATGTTATTAAACCAAGATTAGTTGGCGTTTGTATTATGAAACCCCTGATATCCCGGATGAGTCCCCAATGCTACGATCTGGGTTTTATTCTTGGTGCGACCACAGTGCTACAAATTTAACAACAACAACAATTATGAATCATTTAAGTTTAATCCATACCTACTAGATACGTCCTCCTTCTTCAATATCTATGGTGCAGCTCTCTTACCCGACTTCCTAACCGTCACTACGTCACATCCCTTAACACCGCGTCATAATCAAAGTGCGTTCAATATAACAAGCACCGTGCGCCAAAGCAGCATAATCGTTACTGTCGCGAAAAATCCCCGTTAACCCTAATATTATACTCGACAACATTCATCTGATGAGAACCACTGTCCAACAGATAGTATGAATGTTGTTGAATCCTTATTAAAACAATGCCTACTCCATAGAGTGTGACGCCATGTATGTTGCAAGAAAAGCCATGTGTCCCGGTGAGAGGACAAGCACCTACAACCCGTAGCAGTAAGTCACTTGCCTAGTAATGAGTGCTGGTATAGTAGCAGTAAGCCACTGCCCTAGTAATGAGTGCTCATTTGATTTGTCACCAGGCCGGCTGCAAGAGAGATCGAGCATCTATAACATGTAGCAGTAAGCCACTGGCCTAGTAATGAGTGCTCGTATTGATTTGTCGCCAGGTCAGTGAGAGGCTGAGCACCTACAAACTATAGCAGTAAGCCACTGGCCAAGTAATGCGTGCTGGTATTGTAGCAGTAAGCCGATGGTATTGTAGCAGTAAGCCATTGGCCTAGTAATGCGTGCTGGTATTGTAGCATTAAGCCGCTGATATTGTAGCAGTAAGCCGCTGGTATTGTAGCAGTAAGCCACTGCCATTGTAATGAGTGCTCGTATTGTAGCAGTAAGCTGCTCGTATTGCAGCAGTAATCCACTGCCCTAGTTTTGGGTGCTGGTATTGTAGCAGTAAGCCACTGCCCTAGTTTTGGGTGCTGGTATTGTAGCAGTAAGCCACTGTCCTAGTTTTGGGTGCTGTTATTGTAGCAGTAAGCCACTGCCCTAGTTTTGGGGTGCTGGTATTGTAGAACTGAGCCACTGGTCTAGTAATCAGTGCTGATGTTGATTGAGTGCTCGTATTGTAGCAGTAAGCCACTCGTATTGCAGCAGTAATCCACTGCCCTAGTTTTGGGTGCTGGTATTGTAGCAGTAAGCCACTGTCCTAGTTTTGGGTGCTGATATTGTAGCAGTAAACCACTGCCCTAGTTTTGGGTGCTGGTATTGTAGAACTAAGCCACTGGTCTAGTAATCAGTGCTGATGTTGATTTGTCACCAGGCCAGTGAGAGGCCGATCACCTACAACCTGTAGAAGTAAGCCACTGGCCTAGTTATGAGTGCTGGTATTGTATAGCTGTAAGCCACTGCCCTATGTGCTCGTATTGATTTGTCACCAGGCCGGCGGGAAGACGTCCCCACAGCTGGAAGTAATCGCCTTTCAAACACGGCCTTCTGACAAATCATTTGCGGTTCATTTGAAGGCAAGTTTTCATGGGAGAACTACATCCCCGATTGATAGGGTCAGTGTGTCTCGCTGGTCTAAATAAATCAACGCATAAAACATATTGGTATGCGTTGACATCGCTCTTGTTTAAACCACATCATTCATAACATGAGCTTGAGGCAATTTAGCAGGGGAGCTTATCAAGTTCATATACAAAAACACTTCTAACAAGACTGCAAAATATATCATTTGTTGACCTCTGTTTTGTTTTTAATTATAATTTTGTATCAGATTGCACACATCTTCTTCCAGTATTTTAATAAATGATACATTAAAATTGTTGTGTTTGCGATATAAAATCTCTCTTTCTAGGAGTAGCTACATCTAATAACTGTAAATTTAAAAAAACAATAAAAAACAAAGTTTTTGACTATAAATCTTTTATATAAGAGACATCACTAACAGAGTAATTGTTATAATACACAGCGCAGGACAATCTAAAAAAAAACAAAATTTTAGTTAAGTCTTGTAAAACATGTTTAATATAATGCGCGACGATTGGGGATATATTTTTAAAAAGTATCGTCAATATAATACGCATCTTACCGCGCGACAGGAAAAGTTGTTCAATATAATACGCACCACCACACTTTAGCACAAAAATTAACATGCAACATAGAGATAAATAGTGATAATCTAAAAATTCATTAATTTAATTACAGTACATTCTATCGATCTGAAAATTCTATACATCAGTTTTATCATTGCCAAGAGTCTGCCTGCAAAATTTCAGCTCACCAGCATACGGGGAAGTGGGTTAAAATCCAGCCAATTTTTTTTTCGGCACGCAAGCAAGCAGATACCACGATTTAATATAAAGGATTTTTAAATGCTTTTTTTCACGCTACACAGTATATGCTTTTTTATTTAATTTGTATCGATATTTTAATGAAATGTTTTCATATAGTTTAATATTAAAACTTTGTTGTATGCCCCGTTGATATTTTCCCCACAAGAGTTTACAGCTTTCATTGCCGTTTATTCACAAGATAGGCGGCTGGGTAGTGAAGTCAGTAGTGCGCTCACCTCATAAAGCTGAGGGGCGTGGGATCGAGCCCACGCAAAGCCACAATATAAATGATACGCTAAGAAAGTCCTCCGCTGACCCCTGGAAGGGAATTGGGGCACCCACCAGGTATAAACAAGCCCCGAGTACGCTCTAATTACTATTGATGGCCGACATATCACGTGATTCTTAGTCTAGTAGAAGAAGATGTCCGTAGGCAGAAGTTATTGCTAAGTTTTGTCTGCGTCTAGTCAAGTATGGGTTGTTGTAGTTGTAGAGGTATCTCGTTTGATGATAACGCTCGTGTGAAGGATCGTTTCATTGTTAGCAGACGATTCAACACCAATTGGCAGGGAGTTTGTCAACATTATCGATCTCCAACGACAACCATCTCGAAATGTGTCGGTGTTTTTCATCCTCTAGCGTTTATAATATTTGTCCAGGCACATAACAGTATTCAACTGGGTTTATGACATTGTTCTATCATATATCTTAAAGCTGAAGACACGCTGAAAAAGTTTAAGATTTTGTTGACAGCAGTATTTGAAAAGTGTGCGGAAACTTTGATGACTAACTTGAAGTGTCGCGTAACAGATATGCATTTTTTTTTCTAGAAGTGGTATCGAAGACAGTCAAACCATAGAGACGACTTTTCAATGGTGTATATGGGGGAGGGGTGGTTTACAACGTTTATAGATGTGAACATCATTGACAACAAAAATAATCACAAGTTTCCGCGTCTGGTATGGAAGACATCTCGCCATCATAGAATAATATCTAACCAGCTGAACAAAAAAATGCTTTAAATTATACAAAAGAATCAGAGGAAGGATCCTATTCTTCATTGCCATTCGTTTGTGTATCGTACTTGATGTATTTAAAGACAGGATGTCAGGCGTACACTGTGAATGCCCTCCGTGGGGCCAACTCAAGCGGTCAGACTTCCTCAAGTGGCCTGGTCTAAGAGCTGGAGACAAACGCAGACCGACCTGATCGACAATCCAAATAAACCGTCACCTCCAAAAGACATTGAAATGGCTTCACGGAACAGAAAGCCGGTGGGGTTGGGAAGATGGAGGATGGGGTCTCCAGCACTTCTACGGGCTATAAATAGACCACCTGTCACCAGTGACCGTACGGTGGCGCCACCAATCGATTGAGTAGTTTCATCAACAAGGGTAGACAATGATAAAAAGACGGTTATTTTTCCATCGTCGGTTGTGTCAAAGCCGGCGGTGGCCATGAAAGCTGTCTGATTTTATTGCCAGGAGCGGAGATAAGTGGCCATCGTGAAAGCGATATACGAGATAGGAAAGGGTGAGAAACACGCACCGATCTACTTCAGCATTCAAACGACACGACCAGCTATTCTGTAGCAGATAAGTTGAGGGACGCCAAAAATTCTACTTTACTCTATGTTTAAACAACTACATGGCCAGCTATAAAGGTGTAAAGAATAAATATATTTGTATGTATTGTTCTGCATCTTAACTGTAATACACAGCAGGTTGTAGAAGATAAACTGCCAACAAAGACAACAATAACAACTACTTCAAAATCAATTTCTGAAACACAAGTCAAACTTGACACCGGAGTGATACGACACTTGTTCAGCCAAACGATCAGCGACAGGTGGTGCATGTAGTTTGGCCTGCTCTAACGAACATCACAGGCTTATAAAACCCATTGGTAGCAGTACGATACAGTTGGATATTGTTGAGACCTCAGCAGTATGCATTTAAAGTAAAGACATCAAGTCTACCACATACCTCGCCTACTTACTGGAAACATTTCTGGATTTCAAGAAGTTCCTGGAATGGCATTAAATAAACCAACAAAAAAAAACTTGTATAATTTATGGATTGTTAGTTTACATAAGTAAAGAAAGGCGTGAGGAAAAGTGGAGGCTTGCTTTATAAAGATAAAGTTAAATGACCGGAAGTGTAAGATGAGAGGTCCTTTTCGAGCTAGCACTTTCAAAGTAGAGATCATCGCTTTCAAATCTGACTAGAGATCTTCGCATTCAAATCTGACTAGAGATCTTTACTTTCAAATCTGACTAGAGATCTTTACTTTCAAATCTGACTAGAGATCTTCGCTTTCAAATCTGACTAGATATCTTCGCTTTGAAATCTGACTAGAGATCTTTACTTTCAAACCTGACTAGATATGTTCGCTTTAAAATCTGACTAGAGATCTTTACTTTCAAATCTGAGTAGAGATCTTTACTTTCAAAATCTGACTAGAGATCTTTGCTTTCAAATCTGACTAGAGATCTTTACTTTCAAATCTGACTAGATATCTTCGCTTTCAAATCTGACTAGAGATCTTTACTTTCAAACCTGACTAGATATGTTCGCTTTCAAATCTGACTAGAGATCTTCACTTTCAAATCTGACTAGGACTAGAGTGTCTAGAGATCTTCGCTTTCATATCAGACTAGAGATCTTTACTTTCAAATCTGACTAGAGATCTTTACTTTCAAATCTGACTAGAGATCTTTACTTTCAAATCTGACTAGAGATCTTTACTTTCAAATCTGACTAGATATCTTTACTTTCAAATCTGACTAGAGATCTTTACTTTCAAATCTGACTAGAGATCTTTACTTTCAGATCTGACTAGGACTAGAGTGTCTAGAGACCTTCGCTTTCATATCTGACTAGAGATCTTTACTTTCAAATCTGACTAGAGATCTTTACTTTCAAATCTGACTAGAGATCTTTACTTTCAAATCTGACTAGAGATCTTCACTTTCAAATCTGACTAGGACTAGAGTGTCTAGAGATCTTCGCTTTCATATCTGACTAGAGATCTTTACTTTCAAATCTGACTAGAGATATTTACTTTCAAATCTGACTAGAGATCTTTACTTTCAAATCTGACTAGATATCTTTACTTTCAAATCTGACTAGAGATCTTTACTCTCAAATCTGACTAGAGATCTTTACTTTCAAATCTGACTAGATATATTCGATTTCAAATCTGACTAGAGATCTTTACACTCAAATCTGACTAGAGATCTTTACTTTCAAATCTGACTAGATATATTCGATTTCAAATCTGACTAGAGATCTTCCTTACAATTTGAACCTACATCTTAGAACACAAGAATCACCCATGAAGCAATTGAAATACCGTGGAGGACGATATAATTAGGATTTATTGTCTTTAAAGAAGTCCTTCTCTCCCAACAACAAGCCATAGTTCGCATTCCTCTCTATCAACAAGCAGAAACTTCATCAGATAACATGCATAAGATGGCATGAGTGGGCTTCCAAATTGTATTCGATGTTACGTTACTCTGCATCAAGTGACTGAAAAAATATTTGGATGAAAATGTTTGATTCTCAGACTGGAAGTTAAATGAAACTGTTGAAATGTAGCCACATATTTTTTTTAAAAAATATAATAAGAAGCCCACAAAAATTAATTAAAGAATCTAAAAAATGTTCGTATTTCTTTTAAGTTTGAATACAATCCTCATGAAAAACGACAAATTCAGAAAATAAATGATGCTATGGCTAAAAGGCGATGCTATGGCTAAAAGGCGATGCTATGGCTAAAAGGCAATGCTATGGCTAAAAGGCGATGCTATGGGACAGGAATGGGTAAATATACCTCAGAGGTCAAGCAACTTACTTGCAATCATAAAATTACCGGATGTCAATATATTTTTTTAAAGATTTAACAACAGCAAAAATTGGAATACCTGAATGGAATGTTGCTCGGTTAACTAACAGGAAAATGATAACCCGATCTCAGTGCCCACACAATGTCCCCGTCATGACGCCAGCCCCATCATGACGCCAGCCCGGTCCTGACGCCAGCACCGAACTGACGCCAGTCCCGTCATGACGCCAGTCCCGTATGACTCTAGCCCCGTCATGACGCCAGTCCCGTATGAATCCAGCCCCGTCATGATGCCGGCCGCATATGATTCAGCTGTGATTACACTAAGTCAGGGGTCGGCGAAATTTATTGCCCGTTACCCCAAAATATAAAATTTTATGTTGACGTTACCCCCCCCCCTTCCCGAAGGCTTGAGGTCTGCCCACACGACTCGGGCGTTTGGAGGAGCGTCGAAAGCAAATGGGTTTGGGGCTTAGCCCCAGCAGAAACCCATCAGATGAGTGTTAGATCTAGTATTTAAAAATGATCTGGAAACGATTATAATCAATATAAAAGCCCAGGTCACTCATTCTGTAACGCTAAGGGACATAATCAGCATATTTTTTAAATTTAAAATATAGACGTAAAATCATAATCATTTTGGTTTCGAGATTAACAGAGCGTGTGGTGTTTCTCGTCGTAAAATATTATATGACGTCATTGTGAGAAATGTTGTGAAAAATAAATCATTCTAATAAACTAAAATTTAATTATCCATTAGTTTTATCGAACTCATTCACATACCAATCTTTGGTTGTCGGTATGTTACTGATACAAACGCATGCAATAACATTCATGTAAGTTACTTCTGCTTTTGATAAAGTGGGCACCGTAGGTGCCCCAGAACAACCTAGTGCGTAGATATTTTAAGTCAAAACGACACAGAGTATCCATATTTCAGGGGGATTTTATTTGATACAATTATAAAAGTTTTGAGTTTAATTTTGTTTTCTAATTGTTTAAGGAGTAACGGGCCTGGTTATTCTAGATTTGACAAATCTTCCCATTTTAAATTAACCTTATTAAAGTATTCATTAGCCTTATTGAATTTGAATACATCTAATACTTGACATCGCAATTCGAGAGGAGCACAAAACAATATTTCCTCTTCGTCCGGAATTCGGGCGTGGAATGCGTTGCACGAAGAAGCCAGGAAAACCAGCACTTTATCAACATTTAAAACTCTTATAAGAATGCAGGACTAGACACAAACCATAGTTAAGCGTAGGACGCAATAATCTTCTGTATAGAAGGAGCGTCTGTAACAGATAAGATAAGATAATATTTCCTCTTCAAATGAAAACGTGTGTATAAAAAATAGTACCACGTAATGTGCACATTTAATGAAATACTATTCTATTAAAGTGGCTTGATATTAACAGGCATAATCATTTTAGCTCAGTTTTTAAGGCATTAAATTTAAATATCACAGGATGGATACTTAATACAGTCAAGTCAGTTCGTGTCATTATAAATGAAAGTGGATAGAAGTGTGGAGTCTTTGTATAGTACGTAGATACGAAATGTACATAGATATCGAATTTAAAAATGCCTTTGCTGGAAGGAACCATTTCAATAGTTTGCTTATGATTAGGGCTGGGGAAATTAACGATTAATTTCTCGATTAATCGTTAAAAAAATTTTATCCATTAAAATTAATTTAATCGATAAAAATTCGAGAAAATATTTTTAATATTTTTAAAAAAATTTATTAATAAATAATTAATTATTAATAATTAATAATAATTTATATATTTTTACGTACACACTTCTCCCGCGTAATATTATAATTTATTTTATTACTGTATGTGGACCGGCAGACATCAACTGACAGCATCAGTGCAGTTAAATTTAAACATATAACTAGAAAGTTGAGCAAAAACTTTGTTTTTAAGCTAACCGCGGATGGCAAAGTCGAAGATGGTGAAAAAGTTTTCTGTGTTCACTGCCATAAACAATTCTCTTTTAAAGGATCAAATACATCGCTGACGTACCATCTTCAGCAAAAACATCCGATTAAGTATCAACACATTGTCATAAAATTTATTTCAAAATATTCTTAATTTTCAATGTCCGTGAGAAATTTTCAGTTTAATGACGTCATAAATTTCTATTTTTGGCTTTGAATCGAAATTATCGATTTTCGACGAGCCCTAATTTATGTTCCAATCGTACATGTGCACATGATGGATTTTTAATATATCTAGAGGATTCTAGGGCGGGGATTTTATATGTTCCAAATGAGTCTGCGTTACCCACGAGAAATCCCTTTTACCCCAAATGGGGTAATTTACCCTTGTTCGCCGACCCCTGCACTGTTATACTTTCTGTCAGTAGCACTCAATGCTACATAAGTTTTCTCTGCCATTAGCACTCAATGTTACTTAAGTTCTCTCTGTCAGTAGCACTCATTGTTACATAAGTTTTCTCTGCCATTAGCACTCAATGTTACATAAGTTCCAACATCGTACTCGCGTCTCAAATGTGTGTTGACTTGCCCTTATAAAGCCATACTAACTGGCCTTATATATGGCTTATGTCAATTAATCAGAAAGCCATAAGACCGATTGACCAAATATATGGCTTATTTCAAATCATGCAGGCATATTAACTGACCTTACATATCGCATGTGAAAGGAATAATTTGAAATGAATAATTCATTCGTTTAAATTTATAATTCTCTTGTATCGTGACAGTTGTTACCAACCAGCGAGTCTCAAACATTCTTAGGGGCATGTCTGAGACGGTCAAGTTGAGAACCGCCGGTAGCTCTAATTATGTAACTACGCCGTGTCCCCTGTGCCGTGTTTCTATTTGCGTGACTCCCTAATTGATTTAAAGATCTCTTATCTGTTGAACACGCTCAAGATAGTTGACAGCCATTCGAGCTTTTCTCACTCCACATTTCAACTTGGGTATCTTATTTCCTAGGGATCGGATTGATTTATTGTACACATCGTCAGTTGGCTTCATTGGGGCTTTGAGTTGTTCATTGGTGTGTACAGGTTGTTTCCCCTATTGACCAACAGCAACCTTTTCTTTCATTGTTAAATTTAATCACCGAAAATATTTACCTTTTTTTAAAACAATCTCTCTTTAAGATAATGCATGCATGCACGCACAAGCAAGCACACACACACACACGCGCGCGCTCAAACAAACACACATACACACACACACACACACATAAACAAACACTCATCTGAACCATGCCTATGTTCTTGCTTGCATCTCATTTGATATGAAGAATGATTAATACAACAACGCTCTAGTCTAAAGAACATACCGAAACCGATGATTAAAGAATTGTTGTTATCTCTAATTGTCTGGATCTCGCAGCATGAGTCCAATATGAGACAGTAGAATTAACATAGCTAAAAGGAAATCAAACAGTTTATTCATTCGTAAAATTATACGAATTAGGGGGTTTAAAGTATCATGAGTTAACATTTATTTAATTTAAAAAAAATAATTTTAAAAATAAATAAAATAAATAAATTTTTAAAAAATAATTTAAAAAAAGTAAAGTAGCTAAAAATAGATCTTGGTTACAGCGAGTTTTCTTATTTTAACCCTTTTGAGGCTTTTACGTCACACGTCACGCAAACTTTGAAAATATTTAATTCAAGGTGTATACCTTTTCCTGGATCAACACAAACACCAAACACGGCAACTAAAAATGGCAATACCGTTTTTGGCCACCCACGCCATGTAACTGCCTGCTTATTTGACATATCCTGACTCCCCCCCCCCAAACCACAAACCTTCCACCTTATCAGATATATACATAAACACCGGCCGACACCAACGGGTATATATGCACACACAGGGACACGGGTGGCACCTTGAAATGTTCACTGAAGATCGTTGTCCACAATCAATATTTACATGTGTCTGTCCTGCAAGGAGTGCCATATATCTCAACAGTTACAAATATATGGGGACCGGGGGGGGGAGGGTCATCTCTTACAATAAATACCAGGCCATTCTACTTTGGAACCCGGCATAAATCCCTCAGGACATCCGGCACCTCTGCAAGTACAAGGTTAGACAGGCATTGGATTTGCAACAATATGGAGTAAAATAGGAATTGTGGCCTGAAATTATAATGCCCACACAATCATATAGAACAGGGGCGGCCAGGTCCGTGGTAACTGAGAGCCATTTTAATGTATATAAAAATTGTTGAGAGTCGCATTGAAGCACTATGGGTAATTAAACCTGGCTTGGAAATCTTCCAGTAATCCTTATAAAATATCTTTCATCAATTGTACGCAAGCCGCAATGTGAACACAGAAGAGCCGCATGCGGCTCGCGAGCAGCTATTTGGCCTCCCTTGATATAGAGCCGGGTCGGGAAACTTTTGCCTGAGAGAGCCATAAACGCCACATATTTTGAAAAGACATTATGTGAGAGCCATACATTATTTTTAAAACTAAAAATTCAAATAAATGTGTGCATTTTGTGTAATTTCAACTCTAAAAGTACAATAATTATGTCTCTGAATTCTTTTTAATAACATTGTTATGCTGTTTTTTTTTATATGCAATTAAAATGTAAATCAAAGGAATCTTAATAAACGTGTGTGTTTTTTTTAATCGAACATTCGTCTGAGAGCCATATGCAGCCCACCAATAGAGCCACATCTGGCTCGCGAGTCATGGTTTCCCGACCCCTGATATAGTGTCTACGCAATTTCTGATAATCTTATACAAGTACCAGAATATTTTTAGAAGCAAGTATATATTTATTTTTATTTTTCAAAATTTCTAAATATTTTTTGTTGTTGTTTATTTTCGTTGGGGTGGGGGTGGATGCAACGAAAAAACATTCTGAATAAAATTTTAACAAACTCAACATCAATAATTGTTTGTTTTTTTTTAAATACTAACGGCGAAATTATTTTTATTGAATTTTATGATAAAATTTTTATTTATTGTATAACTTAATTGAAAATATTAATCTACAAATATCAGAAAGTGTCCTCAAACAATCCAAACTCCCAACTACAAGTTCCAGACTAACGTCTCTACATTCTAGAAAATATCATAGGACTACATGGCAGCTAGTGTCACGTCACGTTTTACCTGGGATGTTCTTGCTTTATGTAGAACTAGATACGTTACTCGTCTTATTTCACATGAGAGAAAGGGAGTGTACTAAATTTTTAAAAAATATTTAGTCGATACCTATTTGTTTAAAAAAACTTTTTTTTTAATTTAAAAAAAACAGAGTAAAGCTGAACTAAAATGGTCGCTGGTGCCATTAAAAAAAGCAACATGTTCTTCTATAATATTCAATTGACGACCGTCTGTTGGTCTAAATCTCCCGTCGGTAAGTCAATAAAAGCCAAAAGTCAAGTCCCTCGTGAAATGTAAACGGTGACCTGCCAGAAAATAATTCCCTCCGCATGTCAAATGAAATTCTTTGCTGGCAAGTTTTGATTCTCAGAGACAAAAAACAGAACGGATGCGCGATTTTAAAAAAATAAAAATCAGAGCTGGAACACAAAATTTCTTTAATTAAAATTGAAGTAGAATTCTTGTGGATTATTTAAGGCAGGATTTTAATTCTGATATTTTAAAATATTGATTTTGTTGCTGCACACACTAACAGGAGCGGCCTTTGGGAGGTGGCAGCTGGGGTAATCGCCCCAGGCCCCGCGCTTAGGGGGACCCCGCGTTTCAGACTTGAGACTATATTTTAGTAACAAAAGAGCCGGCAGATATTGCACTACTGAGTTTGCGCAAGAATTGATCTCATCTAGGGGGGCCCCGCGGTGTCATTGTTGCACCAGGCCTCGCGCGTACCTAACGCCGCCTCTGCACACTAACCATAGAGCGGACAATCATTTACATCTGTGTAGTTCGTGTTAAACTATCCTTAGGACAACGGTCGGCGCTACATGACTTCATATAAAGAATGCGATGCTGATGAACAGATAGGTAAATGACAGCTCTAGATTAGCTTCTAAGAGGAAGATCAAGAGATTTTGACGAATCTTGTATTACATTAAAGAATGTTTAACACTACAGTGTCAACAACTGCCAGTTTAAAAGAAAAAGTTCCTCAAAACTAAATTCATTTTTTTTAAATTTCAGAGCTCCACAATAAGCCTAGAAAGACTAGTTAACCTAGAAATACTTCCTATTTGACAAATTCAATTTTACGGTAAAGTACTGTTATTGAGATATCTTTAGTTTAGATACTGAAAATTTTAATGATTTTGAAATTTAATGCGTTGAACTTTGCATTACTTTGTTATTCCCTATTATAATTACTTTAATCGGGTATATTTATTCACCTGAGTTGTAGAAACGTGGATTAAGGTATCGCTAATCGTCCCAAAGCCACAAGTTAGAGGCCGCCCTGCCCCGGGTGCTGGCTACCCACGGTACTTAAATTTTACTTCCGTAGAATGTCGGGTTATTTTAGTCATTTTTTAAGATTTAGAAAGAAAAAAAATTAATTACAACTTTTTTTTAGTGGTGTAGTTAGGGCTGAGATGGGACAGGGGTCAAATACAAACACAAAAACAATCCGGTGTTTACATTTGAGCATTGTCGCACAGCGGTACTCATTTTACCAGACTTGATTCTCTTTACAGCGGAGGGTGAATGTTTTAAATCAGTATACACGATTAGCCCATCACAGACTGCTACACGACACGACCTTTCAACTCCCTTTCAGATAACGCCACCATGTTATAGAGATGAATGAGCGAAACGTGTGTAATCATATATTTAAATTAAAGTTATCGATTAGCTATAAAATAAAATAAAAATTTTAAGGCGCTTGTCCATTATGACACGTCACGCTATAAACGTGTTTCTTAATTAAGAGCAGAGGGGAACTAATGGAACACAATAGGTATAACTTAATTCTCCATGTTCATTACCGAAATCATTTAATGAATGCTAGTATATCCCATGAAACACACATTTCTAAACATGGTTTCTTTGAAATGCCACCCATTTATATATTTCTCTCTCGAGGTTTCTTTTTTTATGTTCTTGTTTCTTATTGCTTTAACCGTATCGTTGTTTTCCTTGAATCGTTCAATTCCTTAGAAATGCCACCCATTTGTATAGTTCTCTCTCGAGGTTTCTTTTTTTATGTTCTTGTTTCTTATTGCTTTAACCGTATCGTTGTTTTCCTTGAATCGTTCAATTCCTTAGATGTGTTAGAGGCAGGATATGTCAGCAATTAAAGAAACCGCGGACCAGTGGCAGTTGTCAAAAGGACAACGGAATATACAGTGGTGTCAAAACATTGAGTGCTTTATAATATTTTAGACTTTAGTTCATCAAACCAGATGGTCCTCTGGACCCTGCATACGACCTAGATCACAGATCAGTGAGACCCAGCGATCACAGCACACTGCAGTCATAGGATCTAAAATTTCATCGATGACATATCCCTAACGACGAAGGCGCGCAGATGCCAACTATCACAGCACATTGCATTAATGTGTTCTTAAATGTCATTGATGACAGGTCACTAAAGATTGGGATCTGAAATGTCAAATTTTGAAATCCCTTATTAATTTATTTTTAAAAATCTGAAACCATGGATTCCAAAACACTACATTCCAGCCAGGGTTTTGAATGTAGTCTTTATTATCTAAAAGCGTCCTAGAGTCCTAGAGCCTAGAGCCCCTGGGTTGTGAAGTGTTCTATAATAAACAACTGATGTTATTTTGCTATGAGATGTCTCATACAACGAGTTACTGAAGCATTGGATCCTAAGATGTCTTTCATAATTAGGGCTCTTAAATTAGATATCAAAAAGTTGATTCTTCAGTTACGACAAAATGTTATTTTTATAAACCTGAAAATCTCTTCATTTTGCGTCGTGTCTAAGTATAAATAAATTACACGCAAACATTTATACACCTATGTACCTAAACCAAACTAGCCTACTTTTTAACATATCTATATACTTTTGTAACCTAAAAACTTGCCCACTATTTAACATATCTATATACCTTTGTACCCTAAACCAAACTTGCCCACTATGTAACATATTTATATACCTCTTTAACCTAAAAAAACTTGCCCACTATGTAACATACCTATGTAACCTAAACCAAACTAGCTCACTACTTAACATATATTTATATACCTCTGTAACCTAAACCAAACTAGCTCAATATTTAACAGATCGAGTCGGTTAGGTCACTGAGAATTTGTCCCATTAGTTCGCCGAAAAGATATGCGAATGATTGCCACGTCATGTCCACCCAATGAACGGGTCCCGCGTTCCCTGCAGTGACCAGTGTCACATCTGAGGATTATTTACGAGAAGACTTCTTCCTCTACCCCCCCCCCGTAAAATGTGAGTTCTGTTTCTCCATGGTGGCACCCTGAGGCACCCTGAGGACAAAGGATTGCGATACACTCGGTGTTTAAACACTCAGTGGAGAAGGGAGTGGCATACATCCGGTGTTTAAACACTCAGTGGAGAAGGGAGTGGCATACATCCGGTGTTTAAACACTCAGTGGACAAGGGAGTGGCATACATCCGGTGTTTAAACACTCCGTGGACAAGGGAGTGGGATACACTCAATATTTAAACACCCAGTAGTAAAAGAAATTTAATTTACTCGATGTTCAAACACCTACTTAACAAGGAAGTGCAATGCACTAAAAATGTAAACACTCAGTGGATAAAGAAGTGAATTACACTTAATGTTGAGTCAGTGGATGCAATGATGGCCATCTTGAGATTCATTATCATTATGACAAAGCTCGGATTTCAAAAGCCAACGTTAATAAAAAGAAACAAACATTTTGAAGAGTTGAAACTCCGGCAGTATGTTGGAAGGTTTTAGTTAGTGATTTAGTGTCACTAGTATACAATAAGGAACTATTTTAATATTGAAGTTAATTGTTTCTATGGTTGAAGGCATCAGTTTCTTTCAGAATAAAACTCACTATTTTATATGTGGTTCCATTATAAAATAATGTCCCTTCCATATGAAACTCCTTCCATTATATCCCCTTACGTTATATTCTCTTAGATTATATTCCCTTAGATTATATTCCCTTACATTATATTCCTTACATTATATTCCCATCTTACATTATATTCCCTTACATTATATTCCCTTACATTAAATACAGCTGGTTTGAGTTCAACACCCATCCAAGCAAATTGCCACACAAGCAAGCGTAACTCTAAGTGCAGTATCGAGTGTTTTACTCAAGTCGTGGGTAGGGGACGTGAAGGACTGTCCAATCAATTCAATAAAGGACAAACCTGGTTGGGATATTGTCAACGAAGCTCAGAAGATGCTCCAAAGTTCCGCAAACTTGACATTGAAGTCAGGGACGGCCACCGTTTTAGATCGATGACACAAGTTATTGGAAACCAGTCAGACCGGGTGTGTAATAGAAAATGAGTTCCAGTTATTAAGTTAGCGGAAGGTCGCGGACAGTGTGTCGCCATTTGTTGTGTGGGGAGAGACTTGAGGGAGCATTCGGATGATCTGAATGCAACTTGGGATACTCGCCCTCAGGTTGTCATCGTCTTTGCACGGTAACAGATTAGAGAGTTTGTGCCGTCACGAGACAGTGGTAGACGAGGAAACGTTTTATCTTGGTCCCTGTTTCTTCTCAAACTTCAATGACATGTGTATGCCATGCCGGACCTAGACTTTCCGAGACATGTCAATGACACGTGTATGCCATACTCAGGTACTAAGTTATGTACAGCCAGGCTCGGGACATCTTCCATTAAATATGTTTCCGGACTTGGGGCCCCTCGTTAAAGATGGAGGCTCGTCTTTAAAATAGGTTTCCTTATTAAAATTACCTGGCCATGGTCACGTGTGTACCTGGCCATGGGCACGTGTGTACCTTGCCATGGTCAGGTGTGTACCTGGCTATTGACACGTGTGGAGCTGGCTATGGACACGTGTGTATGTTCTGTTGACCATGTTGTCGGGGATCTAGGAGAAAGTTGACGGCCCGTAATAGCCCAAAGCAGCAAGCATCTTATCTCCCTGATGGATGTGGTAGGGTTAGGGAAAGATGGCAGCATGGTCACAGTATTCCCACAACGTAAGAACACAGACCAGGCCGTCGCACCCAGACCTGAGTAAGAACATTGTCACATGTGAATCATGAGTGAATCACCAGTGTATCATGAGTGTTTTGCGTGATTGCATGACGGAGAGGTCACGTGAGCAAAAGCGCGGGAAGAAAGAATCGTTCCCATTGGCTAAAGAGGTTGGGGAGATCTGTTGTCAGAGAACTTCCGTGGTGGAAGGACGAGATGTGTGTGCCTGAATATTCCACGTTGTATAACCTCAAATTATATGTCATGTGCATAGTATACATATTAAAGTTGTTTTATTGAAACAAGTTCTTCAGAGGATTATTGTGTACATGGTCATGTATTGAGAGAACGCCTACAAGAGTAACATTAATAAGCAAACCATTGACAAACATAGACCACAGTATTTTTGTATACATTTAAAACTGTTTATGACCAGGTTTGAATGACGTCATAGGCATGGACATTCTGACGTCATCTACAGCTTGTCCCACTCGGTGATAGTATTTGCAGCAAGCCACATAATGCACGTCATTACCCGGGGCCAATAAGGACACATTCTAGACACGACCACGTGGTATTTGATGAAGAACTGATGTCAAGTAGCTTCATATGGGGCATATGTGATTTCATATTGCCACACTTCTTTTTGGGGGAATAAAATACTGGTGACAAAGCTGACAAACAAATTTCCCACAATACAACTGGAGCTCTACCAAGAAACAGCAATCCAGTCGTCCCACTTTAAAATAAGTTTATTAAAGCTGTAGTTTCAACGAGCTCAATATGGCAACATATACTCTCTCGTTAAAGAAGTGTGAATAAACTAAGCCCCAGTTCACACATGGAGCATCTCACGGAATGCTTCATTGTGTGAACTGACTATAAGAAACTACAATGAACCGGAGTGAAGAAAATTTTTAAAAAAGAAACAAGATAAGTCCAGGCTGGAAACAATTCAAATGACGTTTTAGGAGAAAATACAAAAGAACTGTTTGAAGTTAAACATGTCAATGTTTCCAGATGAAAATGTAATTTGTTTATCGACTTGTCCGTTGCCACGAGTTTAATTAATTTTTAAATCCCTTATATTAACTTCGAAATATTGTCGTTATCTCGTTCGCGAGCGGAAAAACAAAAGTCTAAAATGACACACTTCCCGTGATGCTATCGAGCTAACATTTTGCACATACACTCGTGTTACCTAACAATGCATCGTATCAAAATTTCAGATCGATCGAATGTACCGTAATAAAATTAATGCACTTTTAGTTTATCTCTATATAACTATAGGTAATTCAATTTCACAGTTTGTTATTGTTCGGCGTCCCGTGCCACTTGAGTCGTTCACGCATGCCACCGGTGACCACACCTCCCCCTCCCCCCGGTTTTACAGCAAAGGGGAAATCTTTATTTCGAGATAAGGTACGGCAAGGTGACATCTTTGTTTCGTGATACGATACGGCAAGGTGACATCTTTGTTTCGTGACAAGATACGGCAACCTGCCGCTAGCAACATAGTTAAGTAAGACTAGGAGTTAGATAAATGTATTTTTTGTTGTTGAAACCTTACTCACTTAGTAAAATGGCAACAGGAAACAACAACTGGCCTGAAAATCAGACTATTGAGAAATAGAAGTTATACGCAACAATACAGCACCATTCGTTAGTGTGTCGACGCCATTAGATGGTTTTTTGACAATTAAATTCCGAAACTCGTGTGCGCCTCCAGCAACACTGCTGTGGCTGTGACCATCATTACTGGGGGCACGGGGAAAAAACATACAAATCCTCTTCAAGAAAAGAAAAAAATCGATATTTCAAAAGAGCTTTTAGAAGTTACTGGACAAGAAGATGAATTCAGGCTCAATAAATCTTGGGCAGAGGCTAAAATAATCGTTGGGAGAAAATCCTGTGGTAAGGCGAATTTCATCCTAGAATAATGTGTCACACTCAGTGGCGTAACAACGGCTTGGCCTCGGGGCAGTTGCCAAGGGCGCCGGCCTGCGCCAGTTCAAAAGGGCGCTGCTAAATCTCTAATTTTTAAATTTTTATTTAAATAAAGGGCGCCAAAAATAAATTTGCCAAGGACGTCAAAAACCCAGTTACGCCTCTGGTCACACTTGTCATGGGTCTTGATAAATTCACTCAATAGTCCTTGCAAAATTTGTGTGTATATTTTTCTAAAGTAGTAATACTTACTTATTCCTATTTTAGGTCAATACATTTTTTTTTAATTGAAATTATATGTGAAAAAGACAAAGTTGCTTTATGAATATCTTATCTTATCTGTTACAGACGCTCCTTCTATACAGAAGATTATTGCGCAAAACGTTTATCTATGGTTTGTGTCTAGTCCTGCAATTGTATTATAGTTTTAAATGTTGATAAAGTGTTGGTTTTCCTGGTTTCTTCCGGCAACCCATTCCACACCCGAATTCCGGACGAGAAGAACGAGAATGTGTAGGTGTTTGTTCGTGCATAAGGAATAAGAACGGTGTTTTTATCCTTGTGTCTTTCTGAATAGTTTAACTTTTCAAAGTTATAAAGCAACTCTTTTTTGGGTAACTTTAATAACAGTTAGTTTCTATTGGGCTCAGCTGTGTTATTGAAAATGCCAAAATTGTGACAGTATAGGGAACGTCATTCATGAGGAGAATTTAATTACTAGATGAAAATCAATGTTGATAATATTATTTTGAAAAAGCTTGCTTTTAAAAATTAGCTTAAACGCCCTGAAAATGCAGAAAATATGTTAACATTTTTTTAAAATTGACACAAAAAAAAATTCAGTATTTTAATTATCTCTCATTTATACTGCATCGTAGATAGACTTTATTTTTTTCCCAAGATTTTAGCATAAATTTGATATATTTGTTGTTGTTCGTTGTTTTCAAACCACGACTTTATTTTTAAATTTCGGTTAAAAAGTCTTTGCCTAGGCAATAAAATAGATCTGAGTTATTGTACAATAGATCTGAGTTATTGTACGATAGATCTGAGTTATTGTACGATAGATCTGAGTTATTGTACGATAGATCTGAGTTATTGTACGATAGATCTGAGTTATTGTACGATAGATCTGAGCTATTGTACGATAGATCTGAGCTATTGTACGATAGATCTGAGTTATTGTACGATAGATCTGAGTTACTGTACGATAGATCTTAGTTACTGTACGATAGATCTGAGTTATTGTACGATAGATCTGAGTTATTGTACGATAGATCTGAGCTATTGTACGATAGATCTGAGTTATTGTACGATAGATCTTAGTTACTGTACGATAGATCTGAGCTATTGTACGATAGATCTGAGTTATTGTACGATAGATCTGAGTTATTGTACGATAGATCTGAGTTATTGTACGATAGATCTGAGTTATTGTACGATAGATCTGAGCTATTGTACGATAGATCTTAGTTACTGTACGATAGATCTGAGCTATTGTACGATATATCTGACTTATTGTACGATAGATCTGAGTTACTGTACGATAGATCTGAGTTATTGTACGATAGATCTGAGTTACTGTACGATAGATCTGAGTAATTGTACGATATATCTTAGTTACTGTACGATATATCTGACTAATTGTACGATAGATCTGAGTTACTGTACGATAGATCTGAGTTATTGTACGATAGATCTGACTTATTGTACGATAGATCTGAGTTATTGTACGATAGATCTGACTTATTGTACGATAGATCTGAGTTACTGTACGATAGATCTGAGTAATTGTACGACCCTTCACTCAACGAGGCAGTTGCTGTCAAACACGAGTTTGACAGTTCATTACAGAAAGTCGAAATCTCAGTGAACGGAACAGAAATGAAAACACACAGTTAAAAACTCCATACAAAATGGAAAACCAAGTAGAAAGAGAAGTCTAATAGATATAAATACATAGACACGATAGACGGAAAGCTTCAGTTTTGTAAGGGCTTACAATAGATTACGGTCGATATCTCTCATTGTTCTTCTTTGCTGTTCATGGCTTCGTAATCTTTAAATATTTAGATTATTTCACTAAGCCGCTAACATTCAACAAAGCATACAGACTTTACCTTTCGAATGAATGAAGGAATGAATGTCATATCAGTGATCAAATCTATCATAGGGGCAGTTACATCAGTTGTGAAATCTATCATAGTGGCAATATATCTGTGATCAAATCTGTCATAGTGGCAATATATCTGTGATCAAATCTGTCATAGTGGCAATATATCTGTGATCAAATATGTCATAGAGCCAGTTATACCAGTGATCAAATATATCATATGGACAGTATATCAGTGATTAAACTATTCACATAATCTACCAGTGATCAAACTTTTCACGTAATCTACTAGTGATCAAACTTTTCACATAATCTACTAGTGATCAAAATTGTCAAATAAACTACTAGTGATCAAACTTTTCACGTCATCTACTAATGATCAAACTCTTTCAGTAAATTCAATGGAAAAAACAGTTAAATATCACTTTATCTAAAAATGATATAAATAGATAATGTGTGGATTCGTTCCTTAATTTCTTTCGTCACAGCTCAATCTAGCCAGGTATAAACATTGCATGATCCCTCAATCTAGCCAGGTATAAACATTTTATGATCCCTCAACTCGTGGGTCTTTTCACATCGCTCACGTTCTGTTCTTTCTAATGCTTCATTATTGATTTTTCCCCCATCCTTCTCTTTTTTTTCCTCCTAATATCTAACTCATTTGTCTTGGTCTCCTCACCTTACCACCCCCTTCCCATTCCATTGCACATCTCCTTTCTTTCTATGTCTCTCATTCGCCCCCCCCCCTTTCCACACACATACATACATACATATTATTCTCTTGGCTTCACTCATCCTTTTCGTTTCGTCTAGTTTGTTTGTATCCTCCTGAGCTCTCTCGTCATTGCGGCCATCTCTATCTCTCTCATTCAGTCACACACACACACACTTCTCCGCTGTCCGAGTAGTGTCCATTGTGTGTAGGTAAGTGATGACGACAGTCCATTACCCGCGGTTGCTGGACCTGGCAGCCGTGTCAGCTCGTCCGTTGGCCGGGTATTGAGAGCTGCGACCACACAAAACATTGAAGAGCTGATAAATGGAGCGGGTACTCAGTCCAACGTTGTCAGACCGGAGGGAGGGAGGGGGGGGGGCTAAGACGTCAGGGTACGGCCCATTATCATGTTAACGGTTCCCTCCACGGGATTTCACGAAAGCTTTTAAAAAGCTTGATCCAATCAACAGACTCGGTTTTTTAAAAAAAAACGAAAAAAAAACAAACTTTAAAACCATATTAAACGTTAAAAAAACATATTAATGGGGATTTCCTTTTTCTTAGTAATTTGATGAAAGATAACCCCAGAAGAAAAGAGGGGGGGGGGAGGGGTTCAGCATGAGTAAAGTCATCGCTATAAACTAGATATCTTTCCTATTCTCACTATAGACTCTGAACTGTGGTTTAATGAATTGAATCGCCAAGCCGATATCTTTTTCCCGGTTAGACATTAATATTACTGTAATACAGTAATAGCAACCCATAGTTGACAACATTTATAAATATCAATGCTGTTTTTCAAAGTTTGCTATTAAACTTCTGTCTTTAACGTTGGGGGGTGGGGAGCTGTGAACATCAGTTTGTACAGAGGAGGGCATACCTGGGAGTTACACGTGGAATAAAAATAGCCATCCTTCCGTCTCGAGAGACAATGGTGAATCACTGTTGGGTTGGGTTGCATTTCCTCGTGTGGCTGAGCAGTCCTATCGTTGAGTGACAGTCTTTTCCACAGCTTTTTCACATGAGTTCTGTGCTTCCCAATGTTTTGGCCTTTCTCCTAGCTCTTCTGTCTGTAGCCTCCTCCATCCTACGCTCCTCGGCTACTATGACGCCCTCTATGACAACTGTGCGCCACGTAGATCGGTCTTCTGCTTTACATTCCCAGTCGCTTGTGCTTATTCTGGCTGCTTTCATGTCTCTCTGGCAGACATCTTTAAAACGGAGAATATCTTTCTTACATTAAACTAGGCAGAGGCGTAACAACGACTTGGTATCGGGGCAGTTGCCAAGGGCTCCGAGGGCTAATCCTTCAATAATCAATTTATTCTGTATAATTTAATAATTTAGTATTTTCCCTATTTCTCAAGGGCGCTGACAACCCAGTTGCGCTTCTGTACCTGGGAGTTACACTTGTAATATATTTTCTTACACACCTGGGAGTTACACGTGGAAAATCTTTCTTACAAACCTGGGAGTTACACGACGAATATCTTTCTGCACTGGCATAGAATATCTGAATTTATAAAGGCCCCCCATATCTCAAATAGCTTAGGGCCTTATCAAGTCTAAATCTGCCACTGACTTTTAAAATGAAATGTTTACAAGCAGATATCATTGCTGGAGATCACGAGTCAACATGAGTGAATTACTAACTGCCAAATATACACAGAGCAGGGTTAAGTCAAGGTACTGTAGCAGGAATGGTTTGCAGTTTTTTAAAAAAAATAAAAAAATGTTGATATAACGTACTTCATGGGAGAACAATAATATAATGCAAAACTCGACATAGATCACGGATAACCGTAGGACCAATGTTCCCTTTAAGCTGCGCGGCCGCGCAGACATCTGACTGACGCCGCTCAGGAGTTTGGGATTACCGCGCAGCAAATTTTTTTAAAAAATATTGCACAACAATAGAAGCTGTGCAACTTTGCACATGAGCTTTTTCACTTTGCACACGGATCAACGAACCTTCGAGGGAACATTGCGTAGGACTCAAAACTTTTCCGTAAATGCAAGTCACCAAACGGTCAGCTATTTCCGACAACTTTGTTGATCCAAACTCTGGAGCAAATACATAAATGATCGAAAGGTCATGGAAGGCTGCTAAGGGACGTAACAAGTGTCATAACGCCACTCACCCTCACCGACACATGCTGGATTCATACGTGTGTGTTAGTCTAACAGGGGTCGGGAAACCATGGCTCGCGAGCCAGATGTGGCCCTATTGATGGCTGCATCTGGCTCTCAGACAAATCTTCGTTTATTTTTTTTAACGTTTATTCAGATTCATTTGATCTACATATTAATTTCACATATAAAAAAGCATAACATCGTTATTAAAAAGAATTCAGAGACATAATTATTGTACTTTTAGTGTTGAAATTACACACCATGCGCACATTTACTTGAATTTCTATTTTAAACATAATTTATGGCTCTCATAGAAATACTTTTCAAAATATGTGGTGTTTATGGCTCTCTCAGACAAAAAGTTTCCCGACCTTTGCAGTTTATGTGGCTGACTCACATCAGAGTTGTCTGTTGAACGCCTTCGATTCCACCCTACAGACAATACGCGTATTCTGTTTTGGTCACCAGTTTAATTTATTAAATGCTTTTACATAGCATTGGGGACTAAACGCAATTTTTAATTGTTAACTTTAGTATAACTTTAAATAATTTCTTCATTCGGAACGTTTGACCTTTCCTGAATGATGCTCTTAATTATTCGGATGAATAAAAATGTATGGGTAAAAATTCATGACATACTTTCTCATTGTAAACTTTTATTCTGGTGAATTGACCGAAAATGACCAAATTGTGAGGTGATCGTTAAATGTCATAGGCTGCTGATTTCTGAAAATAAAGTCAACGTGCAAAGTTCCGTTCCCAAAGGCTTGTTGGTCCGTTTTCAAAAATAAATTCGTGTGCAAATTTGCACAGCATGTACATTTGGATGCAAAATATTACACCCCACAAAAATCAGATATATTAATCTTATCAAAAATCTGCTGAGCGGTAATTCTAAGCTGCTGCGCGGCGTCGGTCAGATGTCAGTCATAAAATTAAATATAAAAATACAAAATACACTTGACATGATCAGTTTTACCTAGCTTAAGTTCAATGGGATCACTTTTGTCTTAAAGTGTTTTCAAATTACGTTAATTAAAATGAGAGCCATTCTTCCGTATAATCAGGTTTTTCTTCCTTTATTATTTGACGATTTGTGTTAAAAGCGTTGTAAGAAGTGATGTGTAGTTAATGAGTCGTGGTAATGCGACGCCGCGTCCCTTCCCTGACTCCATCTGAAGGTGGAGCTTGTAATGGATTTGATCAATCTATTTTTATACCGAGAGGAACTTTAATGAAAACATCATTAAGTTTTGCTATCAGAATTCAAGCCTTTTATTGAGTGTTAATCTGCAGTGTTTACATTTAAGAGAAGAGATGCGGCTGACAACACAAACATAGGTCTTCAGAACTGAGAGGTTGTGGCACCAGGGGCGGGGGATAAATGAAGTAAGTGTTGTGTCTGCTCTCTATTTTATGTTGCGACAGCGTGTGGTGTTCCTTCACAGCTGGAGTTAATCGTAATCCTTTAAATCCCGGTACAAATACCAAACCTTTACGTCCCGGTACAAATACCTAACCTTTACGTCCCGGTACAAATACAAATCTTTACGTCCCGGTACAAATACCTAACCTTTACGTCCTGGTACTAATACCTAACCTTTACGTCCTGGTACTAATACCTAACCTTTACGTCCTGGTACAAACACCTTAATTTTACGTCCTGGTACAAATACCTAACCTTACTTTTACGTCCTGGTACAAATACCTAACCTTTACGTCCTGGTACAAATACCTAACCTTACTTTTACGTCCTGGTACAAATACCTAACCTTTACGTCCTGGTACAAATACCTAACCTTTACGTCTTGGTACAAATACCTAACCTTACTTTTACGTCCTGGTACAAATACCTAACCTTTACGTCCTGGTACAAAAACCTAACCTTTACGTCCTGGTACAAATACCTAACCTTTACGTCGTGGTACAAATACCTAACCTTTACGTCCTGGTACAAATACCTAACCTTTACGTCATGGTACAAATACATAACCTTTACGTCCTGGTACAAATACCTAACCTTTACGTCCTGGTACAAATTTCCTAACCTTTACGTCCTGGTACAAATAACCAAACCTTTACGTCCTGGTACAAATAACCAAACCTTTACGTCCTGGTACAAATACAAAAATTGTAAACCTTGGTTTGATGTTTTGCTGGACGGGCTATAATTGACAGAACTTCACAGATGGTGACAATCTGATGTATCGATGCTTCAAATAAATGACACTTAGGGGGCCATCCATAAATGACGTCATGCGTCTATGGGGTTGGGAGATCACTTATTTGTTACGATAGCTGGCAAAGGGGAAATAGGTGAATTCATGGGAATTTACCTTAAAAAGCGGGAAAATAATTGAAAAGACTAAGTGTTGGTTACTTTTACAAAAATTATAATTTAATAAAAACCTAAAGCAATTTTAGTTATGGAACGTTAAAACAACTGGGCCGTCCAATTTACAATACAAGTATTATTGTTACTATAGTTTTGTGATTACCCTATTTATGGCACCCTTGTGCACATGCATGCAACTATTCCGCTCATCACAATTAATATACCGTGGTCAATTTTATAATAAATTTTAGATTTGAAATCGGAAAAAGGAAAGTTTAAACATTATTTAAGCCTGGAAATGTTGAATTTAATTGAAATCAAGTTTTGATGTTTTACATACGTTATGTGCTAATTAACACGGAAAATTAATGTCATGTTTCTTACTTATGTGTTGGCTTGTCTCATAAAGCGCATAAAATGTACCCGAAAAATATTAAAGAGGCGATTAAAAATTTGAATTTTCTTCATATTAATTCATATTAAACTCAATTTAAAGTTGATCTCTGCTAGCAAACATCTGAAAGAAATGACCACAACGAAAAAAGGTCTTCACTTTTAGTATGTAGGACCAAGCAATCATCTGATGTCAATACAAACACTTCAAAAACATTGCCTGTAGAAACAGCTGAGAGTGAGACAAACACTTCAAAAACATTGCCTGTAGAAACAGCTGAGAGTGAGACAAACACTTCAAAAACAGTGCCTGTAGAAACAGCTGAGAGTGAGACAAACATTTCAAAAACATTGCCTCGTGTATAAACAGCTGAGAATGAGACAAACACTTCAAAAACATTGCCTCGTGTAGAAACAGCTGAGAATGAGAGTTCTATTTGTTATTTTGATATAAAAGACAGTAGCTCCAAACCAATGTTCCCTCTAAGATTCGTTTGTCCGTGTGCAAAGTATAAAAACTCGTGTGCAAAGTTGCACATCAGTCATTTTTGTGCAATGTTTTACAAAATTTGCTGCGCAGTAATTCTAAACTGCTGCGTGGCATTGCTCAGATATCTGCGCGGCCGCGCAGCTTATAGGGAAAATTGCTCCCAACGTGACATTTTAGCTTCTACTACCATTCCAGTGATAAGCATCTAGAATTGCTTCAGACCAGCTGCTCACCCAAGCGGTCAGAGATTGATATTCTGAAATCTGATCTGGTCGGGTTGTATGAAAGGCACTGGAACATTTTGTAGAATATAAAAAGAAAAGAAAAAGAACAAGAAGAAATTTGGATTGGTTAAAAAAGCTGAAGATGAAAAACAAATGAAATACTAGAAACCATCTCAGAGAGCACGAGATAAAATAAAAAAATAAAACTAATTCTATTTTAGAATTAGATAAACCATAAATTTGAAACTCTCTGATTGTCGGGGCTGAAAAACAAGTAGGCCAACAAGAGCTGCGAAAGATTAACCTGTACTACTGGAAGCAATAGTTGGCATTGCTTTGTATGGATCGATAGGACATTAACAGCAATAGTTGGCATTGCTTTGTATGGATCGATAGGACATTAACAGCAATAGTTGGCATTGCTTTGTATGGATCGATAGGACATTAACAGCAATAGTTGGCATTGCTTTGTATGGATCGATAGGACATTAACAGCAATAGTTGGCATTGCTTTGTATGGATCGATAGGACATTAACAGCAATAGTTGGCATTGCTTTGTATGGATCGATAGGACATTAACAGCAATAGTTGGCATTGCTTTGTATGGATCGATAGGACATTAACAGCAATAGTTGGCATTGCTTTGTATGGATCGATAGGACATTAACAGCAATAGTTGGCATTGCTTTGTATGGATCGATAGGACATTAACAGCAATAGTTGGCATTGCTTTGTATGGATCGATAGGACATTAACAGCAATAGTTGGCATTGCTTTGTATGGATCGATAGGACATTAACAGCAATAGTTGGCATTGCTTTGTATGGATCGATAGGTCAACTTATCACTGTTGGCAAGCGTGGTGGGATGAAAAAAAAAGGGGGGGGGGTGGGTGGTAACAAAACTCTTGTGTTCACTTGCCGTTCACATGCATTGTTCCTTAACGGAAATGTGAGATTCGTAGTGTACTGGTTATCACGCCCACCTCATACGGGGAGGGGAGCTCCTGGGTTCAAGCCCCAGCGAAAACATTTTTTTAAATTAATTTTTTTTTAAATGTCTGTTTGTGCCCGTTTTTTTACCCCTTTATTGCCAACACTAGCTGATCCACAGCGTAGCATACGCTGCTAATGATTTAGTGACGGGTGAAGACTTCCTTAAAGACAGTTGTCAAAATGGTGTGGGTTTGGGCAAACGACTGTGAGTGAATGAAAAGAAGGAACTCATGGGAGACCCGCGGCGTAGCATACGCCGCAGACTTGCTCATCATAGACATTGCAAAGAACATTGGGGGGGGGGTGAGAGTACAGACACAAAAAGCAGCACTAAGTAAATAAAAAATAGCGAGTAAACGTAAAGATATGCACACTGAGGTTGTTGTTACCCGCCTCCAATTTAATATTAATACTACCATCCCTTAAACATAAACTGTGATTGGCCGACCCTAGCGAGGGTTAGTCATATTTATGGTTGTTAATTACGTGTTTTTTCTTTTTGTTTTATTTTTGGAAACTGTTTATCGATTACGTAACTCCGATTTTAAATCGATTATCGTTTTATAGCTGACTTCATAGAAGTTAAGGGTGTACCGAATTTCGTCTCGAAAATAAACAATGAGTTGGCAGTCGTCGTCCCCCCCCCCAAACCGACGTTCACTCGCGTTGTTTTGATTTCTTCATACTGCAGTTTGTGTCCCTTCTTTCTCCACTTTCTTTGCACTCTCCATGAGCAAGTTTGCCACACCGCGGGGCGTCTAGTTCTGATAATTTTACCATGGGTACATTTTTCAAAAGTTGTCCACTATTGTATATGTTTACTTTCCACTACATATTTAAGTTAAGATGATTTCAATATTACATTCTGGGCATTTCAGTTTGCGCTACACCTCTAAGTAAAGAATAATTTTCTGAAGAATATGTATATCAAAACATTTTATTTTTTCAATTATGTATTTTAAAACATATTGTCCCTTTCATTAATCAGAATGCAGCACAATTTTATATTACTAATACAATTACAAAATCAATCAAAGTGATTTTAACAACAACAACAAAGGGGGACAAAAGATGGGTGGGGGGTTGGTCAAAGGTAAAGTGACATACTATTGGAATGGAAAAAAAGAGGGTTTGGGGGAGGCGGTTAAAATTTGTTCGCTGAGGGTAATGGGACAAGTTAAATATCTCCGTGACGTCATTTATGGATGGCCCTTAAATCCCACGATCTTGACTTCAACTCGCAGTGAGTGTAGCCAATAGATGGCCAATCGTCCCGTTGTTAAAATAACAAGCCATGATAGGGAGGGGGGTGATCTCTGTTAAACAGGTATAACAAGGCAGACGAGAGAAGATGGCGTCGAGGGGAAGTAACTCCTAATGAGCCGGTCTTCAAACAGTGGGAACTGTTAAGCATTTCAGACACGTAGGTAAACAAGCAGAGAATGCGCTGCGACAAGTGACAACACGGGACAGAGTGGGTCCTCGGGCACTGGTACATGGATATTGTTCTATAGGCTGTCATGATTAGATCAACCACTCAAGGCAATGCAGGTGTTATATTGAATGTAACACCACTTTGACTTATGAGTTATACGCAAATTGATCAGCACAATAAGATGTGATCGAAGGTATCACGTGACAATAAACAATCGATGACATTGTTATTAAATCCTTTATATTAACTCGTGGTGTCTGCGGCTGACGTTGTCGCCAAAACTTTTGATCGATTTTTAACCCACTTGCTCGCAAGATAGCGAGCTGAAATTTTGCAGGCAGTTTCGTACCGATGATAAAAACAATGTATCAAAATTTCAGATCGATCGCATGTACCGTAATTAAATTATTGATTTTTTAGATTATTTTATTTATTCCTATGTATCATGCTATTTTTTGAGATAGAGCGTCGCGGTGCGTATTATATTGAACAACCTTTCTGTCGCGCAATGAGGTGCGTATTTTATTGACAGCTCTTTTTATAAACATATTCCTGATCGGTGCGCATTATATTAAACATGTTTTACGACACAACTGCAGTTTTGTATTTCTGGATGGTCTGGCGCTGCGTATTATAATGAACATTCTTTTAGTTACTTCTCGTACATAAAGGATTTATAGTCAAAAACTTGGTTTTTTACGGGTTTTTCTTATTTGTGTGTGTATTGGGGGCTGCACGCTATTTTTAAGCCAGTTTTACTTCCTTAATTTTACTGCCATCTTGATCCTTAAAAGTTTACGAGCTTTACAATTTATGAGAAGGGTTATTGAAATATTTCCCTGAGTGATCTACTGATTAAATCGCACCCGCAATCCGGCCCACTGTGGAGCTAGGCTAAAACCGTTTGAGAAGTTGGTTATAAATATAATGTTCATGTATTCAAACCATGTGATGTGAAGTTAGTAATTGAACTGAAAAAAACGTGTACAGATTCTGCCAGTGAATTCTTTGACAACAAGTATTGACTCACCTGATGTAATATATCCGACTGTCAAGTTTTGACTCACCTGATGTAATATATCCGACCGTCAAGTTTTGACTCATCTGATGTAATATATCCGACCGTCAAGTTTTGACTCACCTGATGTAATATATCCGACCGTCAAGTTTTGACTCACCTGATGTAATATATCCGACCGTCGGGTTGAAGCTTGGCCTCCCAGCCATCCTCAAGTTCTGCGTTGAGTTTGTCCACAAGGCTTTTGTCCCTGGACATCGTTTCAGACGTGTTCTGTGTGTCCACCAACACGACTACACCGCTGTACTTGAAGGCGTTACAAACAAATGCCGGCTACACGACCCATCTCCTGTGTTTACCAACATTTCCCCCAAAAGGTCACCACGCGCGCTGTAGCTGCCTATGGACCTGTGTGTCCCCACAGCCGTGTGATCTGACGTTAATATTCATCTCATCAACTCGTGGGACGTACAGTCCGGGCGACGACACCGAACTGTGCTGCTTCTCTTCACTACGAAGTTTTTAAAGTTCTATGTCCATTGGTATCGATCTCCCATACAATGGGCAGTCACTAGTCGGTACATCGATACCATGGCATCAGTGGCGGGTGGGGGAAGTCGTGGGGGAATTCTTCTGTCACCCGCAGTGGAAGGAATAACCAGGGGCGTTCACCCGTCATGATCAGAACGCTGGTTTAAAAATCCAATTACCCGCCAGCATCGATGTTCGCATTTCTGAGAAACTTGCCCTGGAAAGAAAGGAAACACTAATTACACCATGTTATTATTTCATGAGTTCATTAGATAAGGATTTTTTTTTCTCTTTTCAGCTTATTTACTTTTAATCATGGAACTACTCTGCATTATCAGCATAAAGTCTGTCCATTTATTACTTTTTTTTACAAGAACGACAGAAGATTAGTGATTTTAAGTTTTAATCAGGAAAATAAAAACATGTTTTTACGTGTGAATCTAGATACAAACAGTTTTAGCAGCATTAGTTAGAGCACAATGTCGAGAATAACTAGGCAGTCCACATAGTGCTCTCTGGCTATCATAGTGCTCTCTGGCTATCCTAATACTCTCTGGCTATCATAGTGCTCTCTGGCTATCCTAGTACTCTCTGTCTATCATAGTGCTCTCTGGCTATCCTAGTACACTCTGGCTATCATAGTGCTCTCTGGCTATCCTAGTACTCTCTGGATATCATAGTGCTCTCTGGCTATCCTAGTACTCTCTGGCTATCATAGTGCTCTCGGGCTATCCTAGTACTCTCTGGCTATCATAGTGCTCTCTGGCTATCCTAGTGTTCTCTGGCTATCTTAGTGCTCTCTGGCTATCCTAGAGTTTCTTGGCTATCCTTGTGCTCCTTGGCTATCGTAGTGCCTTCTTGCTATCTTATTATTCTCTGACCATATTAGTGCTCTCTGGCTATACTAGTGCTCTTTAGCTATCTTAGTGCTCTCTGGCTATCGTAGTGTTCCTTGGCTATCCTAGTGCTCCTTGGCTATCTTTGTTCTCTTTGGCTATCCTAGTGCTCCTTGGCTATCTTTGTTCTCTCTGGCTATCATAGTGCTCCTTGGCTATCCTAGTGTTTCTTGGCTATCCTAGTGCTCTCTGGCTATCCTTGTGCTCTCTGGTTATCCTAGTGCTCTTTCGCTATAAGTGCTCTCTGGCTATCTCAGTGTTCTCTGGCTATCTTAGTGCTCTCTGGTTATCCTAGTGTTCTCTGGCTATCTTAGTGCTCTGTATGTATCTTAGTGTTCTCTGGCTATCTTAGTGCTCTCTGGTTATCCTAGTGTTCTCTGGCTATCTTAGTGCTCTGTATGTATCTTAGTGTTCTCTGGCTATCTTAGTCCTCTCTGGCTATCCTAGTGCTTCTTGGGTATCTTTGTGCTCTCTGTCTATCATAGTGTTTCTTTGCTATCCTTGTGCTCCTTGGCTTTCTTAGTGTTTCTTGGCTATCCTAGTGCTCCTTGGCTATCTTAGTGATCTCAGGCTATCCTAGAGCTCCTAGTCTATCCTAGTGTTTCTTGGCTATCATAGTGCTCATTGGCTATCTTAGTGCTATATAGCTATCCTAGTGCTCCTTGGCTATCCTAGTGCTCTCTAGGTATCTTAGTGCTCCTCGGCTATATTTGTTCTCTCTGGCTATCCTAGCGCTCCTTGGCGATCTAGTGTTTCTTGGCTATCCTTGTGCTCCTTGGTTATCTTAGTGCTCTCTGGCTATCCTTGTGCTTTCTGGCTATCTTAAAGCTTGTTTAATGACATATTAGTGCCTCATGTTATCCTCTTGCACCTAGTATATTCTATCCTAGTGCTTCTTTTGTTATCCTTGTCTTTCCTGTTAATGTTCTCGAGAGTGTTGCCAACACGTGACTATACGATACGTTTATGTGATGTTGCAATTCAAGGCAAACATGAACAATTTGGAATGCCCTTCGATAGCTTCCCGTCGTCATGAGCACAATGACAAGGGTTGGTGGTTAATATCTTGCATAGATTAGACATTTGGGCACGATGACAAGGGTTGGTGGTTAATATCTTGTATAGATTAGACATTTGGGTACAATGAAAATCGCCGGTGGATTTTGCGGATTATAATTTCATTTTAAAAAGTCATTTTTATTAAGGCGAAATACTTATGTTCACGGCTCTATTTATCCTGTATTTTCACAAAATGGTTTCACGTTCAAGCAGCAAGTCATATTTTTACAGCGAAAGTTGGCATTTGGTAGGAGGAATTTCAAGAAGTTGTATACGATGTCTCCTATTTGTTCATGCACGTTACTCAACTAGTTTGTATGTAAATCAATATAATGTAGGGTAAGATGACACATAAAAAATAACTGCCATCACCCAATGTTGTTTAGCAGTCATCGTAAAGACGAGTGGTGTCTGGTTGTGTAACTGTAAAGCATCTAGTTATTTTATTCGTTTAGGAAAAATAAAATTGGTTTTTGTTTTTAAATGGTTTTTTGTTTGTTTAAAGTGTTCAATTTTATTGCTCAGTGTCGATCATTGAAAATCTAATAGGAGGTGAAGACCAGGGTTAAAAGCTAAAACATGTATGAGTTGTTTCTCTTCGTTGATTGTTTTCGAAATGAAGTCACCATGCCTTAAAAAAAGACAACTATTATAATCGATGTAGTGACAGTAGGTTGTGTCAGTTGTCATCGTGGTTAAATAATTTACTGCTCAGTTTGAAGTAAGGAGACAAGATGCAATATTTAAAATCAAATTAAGTTAATATGTATCGATGACAATGTTAATAAAACTTCAATTCTCCCCTCTATTTCTCTACAAATGTCACTGGTTGGGATTTAATGAGGATTTTGATTGCTGTTTTTAAAATCCTTTATATTAACTCTTGGTGTCTGCTTGGGGCAGGCTGGCAGGCGGGCGGTGCCAAAAAATTTTGGATCGATTTTAACCCACTTCCTCGTAAGCTAGCGAGCTGAAATTTTTCAGGCAGACTCGTGCCGATGATGAAACTGATGTATCAAAATTTCAGATAAATCTAATGGACCGTAATAAAACTAATGAATTGTTAGATAATCTTAATTTATCTCTATGTAACATGTTAATTATTTTTTTTGATATATTGTCGTGGTGCGTATTATATTGAACAACCTTTCCTGTCGCGCAATAGGATGCGTATTTTATTGACAATACTTTTTATAAACATATTCCTGTCTCGTACATAAAGGATTTATAGTCAAAAACTTTTTTGTTTTTGTTTTTTTAACGTTATTAAAGGGTTTTCATCAAAACATTGAGGATAACAGGAGATTTTTAAAAAATGAAGTGATAAAAGAAAATGTCCGGATGCAACATGCTTTGTGTTTTGTTATTCTACTGCCATGGACAGCCACAAAACTCTTTACTCGAATACATTACTCTACAGTCTGCCACAAAATTGTATACCCGTAATTAAAACTCTATACTCGTAATTAAATCTCTATACTCGAACACAAAACTCTATACTCGAACACAAAACTCTATACTCGATCACAGCGGCGTCACTATGGGGCTGAGGGAGGGGGGGGGGCCGCACCGAGTGACACCATCAGGGTGGATGACACTAATATCAAAAATTTTACTGTGCATAATTTTATGTCAAAAAAAGAGACGACAATTTTTGTTTCACCTAGAAAATACAATGAAAAACCTTAAACACGAAAACTTAATAAAAAAATATATCCGTTTGAACGTGCAACAACAAAACAGTCCCAAAGACAATTAAAAAAAACAGAAGCACCTTTTAGGCAGGACATGAAAGAGGCGGTATCTTTTTTTTAAAATGAAATAAAGCCAACTGGGGTTTGACATACCTACACATGTTGTAAGCCGGTGAGACTATACCCAGGAACCCACCTCACTACTCCCTCCACGACAGTGTGGCCCCCCAGTGTGGGGAGGGGGAGATAAGATTTTACTTGTTTTTAAAAATGTAATTCAATGTCTTAGAGTTAATATTTTTGTTTTTATTTATATTTATTAAAAGCGCGCAAACATGGATAGCTACCTATGTTAATATAATGTAAGACAGTGCTTCTCAAAATGGTGGTCCGCGGACCGGTGCCGGTCCGTGGGCCATCCGCTGCCAGTCCGAAGAAGTTATCAAATATAATTAAAAATCCCTTATTTGCAACCATTATTATAGAATATATATAGAATATGTCAAGTGTTTCGTTAATAAGCACATAATTAAACAAATAAAATAAACTACCTCGTCAGTACTGTGAAAATAGTTCACCTGTCCCTATTGCAATGGAAAAATTCCTTCCGGTCCCCGATACTAAAAAGTTTGAGAACCACTGCTCTAAGAAACTTAATTTTCATAAGTATAGGTACTTTTTTTTTAATATCCTTCAACACAAAATTATTTTCACACTAAATAATATATATATATATTATATATATATATATATATATATATATATATATATATATATATATATATATATATATATATATATATATATATATATATATATATATATATATATATAATTCACCAAAGCGAGTATGTGCAAACAAGCATGACCCTCGCTGGGGTCGACCACCGACCAATCAGTTTATGGTTGGCAAGCAAAGGTGGTGGAGAGGGGGTGGTCATTGAGACCAACGATGCTTCTTGAGTTCACTTTCGTTGTTCCTTCACATAACAATCATGCAAATAGTAGTGTAGTGGTTATTACATCCGCCTAACACGAGAAATTTTAATTTTCAAATTAAAAAAAAATTTGCCCGTTCTTTTCCCCCTTTTTTTTCGAACATGACTTCGCAACACGGCTGTAAACTTTGTTTTTCGACATCGGGATAACTTCGGAGACGTGCTCTCCGTTGTTCTCAATGACGGAAAAATAGTCCTACACTCTCCTCAACAATACGTTCAGTACATGAATACTTTAGGAGTATATGGTGGCGAGGCAGAAATTATCCCGATGTACGAAACACTTCCCGTCAGTATCATCATTTACTTCCAAGAACGTCCTCATACCTCTCCTCGAGTTTACAATGCCGGTCAACATTTTTCTATGTACCTGCTATTCAGCGGTCCTTCCGATCATGGCCATTTCGAAGTTACATTGCATCTCACAAGTGATGACTTTCTGGTGCCATCTACTGACAACGTCCTTATATCCACACAAATTTCACAGCCACCTTATCACACTGTTGTGACGTCACCTGCCACTATCTTGATAAGCATGTTCGACCACATTTCAAAACTCACTCTAATGAACGAACGGATTCCGCAGAAGAATTTCAATCCACCATCTATTTATTATATATATATATATTACCAGAACATGCACAAGACCAGTGCAAATAAACTTGTCGAATGACCCTCGCCAGGGTCGGACAATCACAGTTTAAGGTTGGCAAGCTATAGGGTAGTGCAGGGTGGGGGGCAGGTAGCTAACCGCAGTGCGCAAGTGTGACCGGGGGGGTAAAAATCGGCAAAAATCGTGTGACGTCATTTATGGACGGCCCCTTAGTGCCATGGGTATCAAGCCATATCCACTAAGTGTCATAGGTATCAAGCCGTATCCACTTAGTGCCATGGGTATCAAGCCATATCCACTAAGTGTCATAGGTATCAAGCCGTATCCACTAAGTGCCATAGGTATCAAGCCGTATCCACTAAGTGCCATAGGTATCAAGCCATATCCACTAAGTGTCATAGGTATCAAGCCATATCCACTAAGTGTCATAGGTATCAAGCCGTATCCACTAAGTGTCATAGGTATCAAGCCGTATCCACTAAGTGTCATAGGTATCAAGCCATATCCACTAAGTGTCATAGGTATCAAGCCGTATCCACTAAGTGCCATAGGTATCAAGCCATATCCACTAAGTGCCATGGTTATCTAGCCGTATCCACTAAGTGTCATGGGTATCAAGCCGTATCCACTAAGTGCCATGGGTATCAAGCCGTATCCACTAAGTGCCATAGGTATCAAGCCGTATCCACTAAGTGCCATAGGTATCAAGCCATATCCACTAAGTGTCATAGGTATCAAGCCATATCCACTAAGTGTCATAGGTATCAAGCCGTATCCACTAAGTGTCATAGGTATCAAGCCGTATCCACTAAGTGTCATAGGTATCAAGCCATATCCACTAAATGTCATGGGTATCAAGCCATATCCACTAAGTGCCATAGGTATCAAGCCGTATCCACTAAGTGCCATGGGTATCAAGCCGTATCCACTAAGTGCCATGGGTATCAAGCCGTATCCACTAAATGTCATGGGTATCAAGTCATATCCACTAAGTGCCATGGGTATCAAGTCATATCCACTAAGTGCCATAGGTATCAAGCCGTATCCACTAAGTGCCATAGGTATCAAGCCATATCCACTAAGTGTCATAGGTATCAAGCCATATCCACTAAGTGTCATAGGTATCAAGCCGTATCCACTAAGTGTCATAGGTATCAAGCCGTATCCACTAAGTGTCATAGGTATCAAGCCATATCCACTAAGTGTCATAGGTATCAAGCCGTATCCACTAAGTGCCATAGGTATCAAGCCATATCCACTAAGTGCCATGGTTATCTAGCCGTATCCACTAAGTGTCATGGGTATCAAGCCGTATCCACTAAGTGCCATGGGTATCAAGCGGTATCCACTAAGTGCCATAGGTATCAAGCCGTATCCACTAAGTGCCATAGGTATCAAGCCATATCCACTAAGTGTCATAGGTATCAAGCCGTATCCACTAAGTGTCATAGGTATCAAGCCATATCCACTAAATGTCATGGGTATCAAGCCATATCCACTAAGTGCCATAGGTATCAAGCCGTATCCACTAACTGCCATGGGTATCAAGCCGTATCCACTAAGTGCCATGGGTATCAAGCCGTATCCACTAAGTGCCATGGGTATCAAGCCGTATCCACTAAGTGCCATGGGTATCAAGCCGTATCCACTAAGTGCCATAGGTATCAAGCCGTATCCACTAAGTGCCATGGGTATCAAGCCGTATCCACTAAGTGCCATAGGTATTAAGCCGTATCCACTAAGTGTCACGGGTATCAAGCCGTATCCACTAAGTGTCATGGGTATCAAGCCGTATCCACTAAGTGCCATAGGTATCAAGCCGTATCCACTAAGTGCCATGGGTATCAAGCCGTATCCACTAAGTGCCATGGGTATCAAGCCGTATCCACTAAGTGTCATGGGTATCAAGTCATATCCACTAAGTGCCATGGGTATCAAGTCATATCCACTAAGTGCCATGGGTATCAAGTCATATCCACTAAGTGCCATGGGTATAAAGCCGTATCCACTAAGTGCCATGGGTATCAAGTCATATCCACTAAGTGCCATAGGTATCAAGTCATATCCACTAAGTGCCATGGGTATCTAGCCATATCCACTAAGTGTCAGGGGTATCAAGCCGTATCCACTAAGTGCCATGGGTATCTAGCCATATCCACTAAGTGTCAGGGGTATCAAGCCTTATCCACTAAGTGCCATGGGTATAAAGCCGTATCCACTAAGTGCCAGGGGTATCAAGCCATATCCACTAAGTGCCATGGGTATCAAGTCATATCCACTACGTGTCATGGGTATCAAGCCATATCCACTAAGTGCCATGGGTATCAAGCCGTATCCACTAAGTGCCATGGGTATCAAGCCATATCCACTAAGTGTCATGGGTATCAAGCCATATCCACTAAGTGCCATGGGTATCAAGCCATATCCACTAAGTGTCCTGGGTATCAAGCCATATCCACTGTGCCATGGTTATCTAGCCGTATCCACTAAGTGTCATAGGTATCAAGCCGTATCCACTAAATGTCATGGGTATCAAGCCATATCCACTAAGTGCCATAGGTATCAAGCCGTATCCACTAAGTGCCATGGGTATCAAGCCGTATCCACTAAGTGCCATGGGTATCAAGCCGTATCCACTAAGTGCCATGGGTATCAAGCCGTATCCACTAAGTGCCATGGGTATCAAGCCGTATCCACTAAGTGCCATAGGTATCAAGCCGTATCCACTAAGTGCCATGGTTATCTAGCGGTATCCACTAAGTGTCATGGGTATCAAGCCGTATCCACTAAGTGCCATGGGTATCAAGCCGTATCCACTAAGTGCCATAGGTATCAAGCCGTATCCACTAAGTGCCATAGGTATCAAGCCATATCCACTAAGTGTCATAGGTATCAAGCCATATCCACTAAGTGTCATAGGTATCAAGCCGTATCCACTAAGTGTCATAGGTATCAAGCCGTATCCACTAAGTGTCATAGGTATCAAGCCATATCCACTAAATGTCATGGGTATCAAGCCATTTCCCATAAGTGCCATAGGTATCAAGCCGTATCCACTAAGTGCCATGGGTATCAAGCCGTATCCACTAAGTGCCATGGGTATCAAGCCGTATCCACTAAGTGCCATGGGTATCAAGCCGTATCCACTAAGTGCCATCGGTATCAAGCCGTATCCACTAAGTGCCATAGGTATCAAGCCGTATACACTAAGTGCCATGGGTATCAAGCCGTATCCACTAAGTGCCATAGGTATTAAGCCGTATCCACTAAGTGTCATGGGTATCAAGCCGTATCCACTAAGTGTCATGGGTATTAAGCCGTATCCACTAAGTGCCATAGGTATCAAGCCGTATCCACTAAGTGCCATGGGTATCAAGCCGTATCCACTAAGTGCCATGGGTATCAAGCCGTATCCACTAAGTGTCATGGGTATCAAGTCATATCCACTAAGTGCCATGGGTATCAAGTCATATCCACTAAGTGCCATGGGTATCAAGTCATATCCACTAAGTGCCATGGGTATAAAGCCGTATCCACTAAGTGCCATGGGTATCAAGTCATATCCACTAAGTGCCATAGGTATCAAGTCATATCCACTAAGTGCCATGGGTATCTAGCCATATCCACTAAGTGTCAGGGGTATCAAGCCGTATCCACTAAGTGCCATGGGTATCTAGCCATATCCACTAAGTGTCAGGGGTATCAAGCCTTATCCACTAAGTGCCATGGGTATAAAGCCGTATCCACTAAGTGCCAGGGGTATCAAGCCGTATCCACTAAGTGTCATGGGTATCAAGTCATATCCAATAAGTGCCATGGGTATCAAGTCATATCCACTAAGTGCCATGGGTATCAAGTCATATCCACTAAGTGCCATGGGTATAAAGCCGTATCCACTAAGTGCCATGGGTATCAAGTCATATCCACTAAGTGCCATAGGTATCAAGTCATATCCACTAAGTGCCATGGGTATCTAGCCATATCCACTATGTGTCAGGGGTATCAAGCAGTATCCACTAAGTGTCATGGGAATCAAGCCATATCCACTGTGCCATGGTTATCTAGCCGTATCCACTAAGTGTCATGGGTATCAAGCCGTATCCACTAAGTGCCATGGGTATCAAGCCGTATCCACTAAGTGCCATAGGTATCAAGCCGTATCCACTAAGTGTCATGGGTATCAAGCCGTATCCACTAAGTGTCATGGGTATCAAGCCGTATCCACTAAGTGCCATAGGTATCAAGCCGTATCCACTAAGTGCAATGGGTATCAAGCCGTATCCACTAAGTGCCATGGGTATCAAGCCGTATCCACTAAGTGTCATGGGTATCAAGTCATATCCACTAAGTTCCATGGGTATCAAGTCATATCCACTAAGTGCCATAGGTATCAAGCCGTATCCACTAAGTGCCATAGGTATCAAGCCATATCCACTAAGTGTCATAGGTATCAAGCCATATCCACTAAGTGTCATAGGTATCAAGCCGTATCCACTAAGTGTCATAGGTATCAAGCCGTATCCACTAAGTGTCATAGGTATCAAGCCATATCCACTAAGTGTCATAGGTATCAAGCCGTATCCACTAAGTGCCATAGGTATCAAGCCATATCCACTAAGTGCCATGGTTATCTAGCCGTATCCACTAAGTGTCATTGGTATCAAGCCGTATCCACTAAGTGCCATGGGTATCAAGCCGTATCCACTAAGTGCCATAGGTATCAAGCCGTATCCACTAAGTGCCATAGGTATCAAGCCATATCCACTAAGTGTCATAGGTATCAAGCCGTATCCACTAAGTGTCATAGGTATCAAGCCATATCCACTAAATGTCATGGGTATCAAGCCATATCCACTAAGTGCCATAGGTATCAAGCCGTATCCACTAAGTGCCATGGGTATCAAGCCGTATCCACTAAGTGCCATGGGTATCAAGCCGTATCCACTAAGTGCCATGGGTATCAAGCCGTATCCACTAAGTGCCATGGGTATCAAGCCGTATCCACTAAGTGCCATAGGTATCAAGCCGTATCCACTAAGTGCCATGGGTATCAAGCCGTATCCACTAAGTGCCATAGGTATTAAGCCGTATCCACTAAGTGTCATGGGTATCAAGCCGTATCCACTAAGTGTCATGGGTATCAAGCCGTATCCACTAAGTGCCATAGGTATCAAGCCGTATCCACTAAGTGCCATGGGTATCAAGCCGTATCCACTAAGTGCCATGGGTATCAAGCCGTATCCACTAAGTGTCATGGGTATCAAGTCATATCCACTAAGTGCCATGGGTATCAAGTCATATCCACTAAGTGCCATGGGTATCAAGTCATATCCACTAAGTGCCATGGGTATAAAGCCGTATCCACTAAGTGCCATGGGTATCAAGTCATATCCACTAAGTGCCATAGGTATCAAGTCATATCCACTAAGTGCCATGGGTATCTAGCCATATCCACTAAGTGTCAGGGGTATCAAGCCGTATCCACTAAGTGCCATGGGTATCTAGCCATATCCACTAAGTGTCAGGGGTATCAAGCCTTATCCACTAAGTGCCATGGGTATAAAGCCGTATCCACTAAGTGCCAGGGGTATCAAGCCGTATCCACTAAGTGCCATGGGTATCAAGTCATATCCACTACGTGTCATGGGTATCAAGCCATATCCACTAAGTGCCATGGGTATCAAGCCGTATCCACTAAGTGCCATGGGTATCTAGCCATATCCACTAAGTGTCAGGGGTATCAAGCCTTTGCCACTAAGTGCCATGGGTATAAAGCCGTATCCACTAAGTGCCAGGGGTATCAAGCCGTATCCACTAAGTGCCATGGGTATCAAGTCATATCCACTACGTGTCATGGGTATCAAGCCATATCCACTAAGTGCCATGGGTATCAAGCCGTATCCACTAAGTGCCATGGGTATCAAGCCATATCCACTAAGTGTCATGGGTATCAAGCCATATCCACTAAGTGCCATGGGTATCAAGCCATATCCACTAAGTGTCCTGGGTATCAAGCCATATCCACTGTGCCATGGTTATCTAGCCGTATCCACTAAGTGTCATAGGTATCAAGCCGTATCCACTAAATGTCATGGGTATCAAGCCATATCCACTAAGTGCCATAGGTATCAAGCCGTATCCACTAAGTGCCATGGGTATCAAGCCGTATCCACTAAGTGCCATGGGTATCAAGCCGTATCCACTAAGTGCCATGGGTATCAAGCCGTATCCACTAAGTGCCATGGGTATCAAGCCGTATCCACTAAGTGCCATAGGTATCAAGCCGTATCCACTAAGTGACATGGGTATCAAGCCGTATCCACTAAGTGCCATAGGTATCAAGCCGTATCTACTTAGTGCCATGGGTATCAAGCCGTATCCACTAAGTGCCATGGGTATCAAGCCGTATCCACTAAGTGTCATGGGTATCAAGTCATATCCACTAAGTGCCATGGGTATCAAGCCGTATCCACTAAGTGCCATGGGTATCAAGCCGTATCCACTAAGTGCCATGGGTATCAAGCCGTATCCACTAAGTGTCATGGGTATCAAGCCGTATCCACTAAGTGCCATAGGTATCAAGCCGTATCCACTAAGTGCCATGGGTATCAAGCCGTATCCACTAAGTGCCATGGGTATCAAGCCGTATCCACTAAGTGTCATGGGTATCAAGTCATATCCACTAAGTGCCATGGGTATCAAGTCATATCCACTAAGTGCCATGGGTATCAAGTCATATCCACTAAGTGCCATGGGTATAAAGCCGTATCCACTAAGTGCCATGGGTATCAAGTCATATCCACTAAGTGCCATGGGTATCAGCTATCCACTAGTGCCATGGGTATCTAGCCATATCCACTAAGTGTCAGGGGTATCAAGCCGTATCCACTAAGTGCCATGGGTATCTAGCCATATCCACTAAGTGTCAGGGGTATCAAGCCTTATCCACTAAGTGCCATGGGTATAAAGCCGTATCCACTAAGTGCCAGGGGTATCAAGCCATATCCACTAAGTGCCATGGGTATCAAGTCATATCCACTACGTGTCATGGGTATCAAGCCATATCCACTAAGTGCCATGGGTATCAAGCCGTATCCACTAAGTGCCATGGGTATCAAGCCATATCCACTAAGTGTCATGGGTATCAAGCCATATCCACTAAGTGCCATGGGTATCAAGCCATATCCACTAAGTGTCCTGGGTATCAAGCCATATCCACTGTGCCATGGTTATCTAGCCGTATCCACTAAGTGTCATAGGTATCAAGCCGTATCCACTAAATGTCATGGGTATCAAGCCATATCCACTAAGTGCCATAGGTATCAAGCCGTATCCACTAAGTGCCATGGGTATCAAGCCGTATCCACTAAGTGCCATGGGTATCAAGCCGTATCCACTAAGTGCCATGGGTATCAAGCCGTATCCACTAAGTGCCATGGGTATCAAGCCGTATCCACTAAGTGCCATAGGTATCAAGCCGTATCCACTAAGTGCCATGGTTATCTAGCCGTATCCACTAAGTGTCATAGGGTATCAAGCCGTATCCACTAAGTGTCATAGGTATCAAGCCGTATCCACTAAGTGTCATAGGTATCAAGCCGTATCCACTAAGTGTCATAGGTATCAAGCCATATCCACTAAATGTCATGGGTATCAAGCCATATCCCATAAGTGCCATAGGTATCAAGCCGTATCCACTAAGTGCCATGGGTATCAAGCCGTATCCACTAAGTGCCATGGGTATCAAGCCGTATCCACTAAGTGCCATGGGTATCAAGCCGTATCCACTAAGTGCCATCGGTATCAAGCCGTATCCACTAAGTGCCATAGGTATCAAGCCGTATACACTAAGTGCCATGGGTATCAAGCCGTATCCACTAAGTGCCATAGGTATTAAGCCGTATCCACTAAGTGTCATGGGTATCAAGCCGTATCCACTAAGTGTCATGGGTATTAAGCCGTATCCACTAAGTGCCATAGGTATCAAGCCGTATCCACTAAGTGCCATGGGTATCAAGCCGTATCCACTAAGTGCCATGGGTATCAAGCCGTATCCACTAAGTGTCATGGGTATCAAGTCATATCCACTAAGTGCCATGGGTATCAAGTCATATCCACTAAGTGCCATGGGTATAAAGCCGTATCCACTAAGTGCCATGGGTATCAAGTCATATCCACTAAGTGCCATAGGTATCAAGTCATATCCACTAAGTGCCATGGGTATCTAGCCATATCCACTAAGTGTCAGGGGTATCAAGCCGTATCCACTAAGTGCCATGGGTATCTAGCCATATCCACTAAGTGTCAGGGGTATCAAGCCTTATCCACTAAGTGCCATGGGTATAAAGCCGTATCCACTAAGTGCCAGGGGTATCAAGCCGTATCCACTAAGTGTCATGGGTATCAAGTCATATCCAATAAGTGCCATGGGTATCAAGTCATATCCACTAAGTGCCATGGGTATCAAGTCATATCCACTAAGTGCCATGGGTATAAAGCCGTATCCACTAAGTGCCATGGGTATCAAGTCATATCCACTAAGTGCCATAGGTATCAAGTCATATCCACTAAGTGCCATGGGTATCTAGCCATATCCACTATGTGTCAGGGGTATCAAGCAGTATCCACTAAGTGTCATGGGAATCAAGCCATATCCACTGTGCAATGGTTATCTAGCCGTATCCACTAAGTGTCATGGGTATCAAGCCGTATCCACTAAGTGCCATGGGTATCAAGCCGTATCCACTAAGTGCCATAGGGTATCAAGCCGTATCCACTAAGTGTCATGGGTATCAAGCCGTATCCACTAAGTGTCATGGGTATCAAGCCGTATCCACTAAGTGCCATAGGTATCAAGCCGTATCCACTAAGTGCAATGGGTATCAAGCCGTATCCACTAAGTGCCATGGGTATCAAGCCGTATCCACTAAGTGTCATGGGTATCAAGTCATATCCACTAAGTGCCATGGGTATCAAGTCATATCCACTAAGTGCCATAGGTATCAAGCCGTATCCACTAAGTGCCATAGGTATCAAGCCATATCCACTAAGTGTCATAGGTATCAAGCCATATCCACTAAGTGTCATAGGTATCAAGCCGTATCCACTAAGTGTCATAGGTATCAAGCCGTATCCACTAAGTGTCATAGGTATCAAGCCATATCCACTAAGTGTCATAGGTATCAAGCCGTATCCACTAAGTGCCATAGGTATCAAGCCATATCCACTAAGTGCCATGGTTATCTAGCCGTATCCACTAAGTGTCATGGGTATCAAGCCGTATCCACTAAGTGCCATGGGTATCAAGCCGTATCCACTAAGTGCCATAGGTATCAAGCCGTATCCACTAAGTGCCATAGGTATCAAGCCATATCCACTAAGTGTCATAGGTATCAAGCCGTATCCACTAAGTGTCATAGGTATCAAGCCATATCCACTAAATGTCATGGGTATCAAGCCATATCCACTAAGTGCCATAGGTATCAAGCCGTATCCACTAAGTGCCATGGGTATCAAGCCGTATCCACTAAGTGCCATGGGTATCAAGCCGTATCCACTAAGTGCCATGGGTATCAAGCCGTATCCACTAAGTGCCATGGGTATCAAGCCGTATCCACTAAGTGCCATAGGTATCAAGCCGTATCCACTAAGTGCCATGGGTATCAAGCCGTATCCACTAAGTGCCATAGGTATTAAGCCGTATCCACTAAGTGTCATGGGTATCAAGCCGTATCCACTAAGTGTCATGGGTATCAAGCCGTATCCACTAAGTGCCATAGGTATCAAGCCGTATCCACTAAGTGCCATGGGTATCAAGCCGTATCCACTAAGTGCCATGGGTATCAAGCCGTATCCACTAAGTGTCATGGGTATCAAGTCATATCCACTAAGTGCCATGGGTATCAAGTCATATCCACTAAGTGCCATGGGTATCAAGTCATATCCACTAAGTGCCATGGGTATAAAGCCGTATCCACTAAGTGCCATGGGTATCAAGTCATATCCACTAAGTGCCATAGGTATCAAGTCATATCCACTAAGTGCCATGGGTATCTAGCCATATCCACTAAGTGTCAGGGGTATCAAGCCGTATCCACTAAGTGCCATGGGTATCTAGCCATATCCACTAAGTGTCAGGGGTATCAAGCCTTATCCACTAAGTGCCATGGGTATAAAGCCGTATCCACTAAGTGCCAGGGGTATCAAGCCGTATCCACTAAGTGCCATGGGTATCAAGTCATATCCACTACGTGTCATGGGTATCAAGCCATATCCACTAAGTGCCATGGGTATCAAGCCGTATCCACTAAGTGCCATGGGTATCTAGCCATATCCACTAAGTGTCAGGGGTATCAAGCCTTTGCCACTAAGTGCCATGGGTATAAAGCCGTATCCACTAAGTGCCAGGGGTATCAAGCCGTATCCACTAAGTGCCATGGGTATCAAGTCATATCCACTACGTGTCATGGGTATCAAGCCATATCCACTAAGTGCCATGGGTATCAAGCCGTATCCACTAAGTGCCATGGGTATCAAGCCATATCCACTAAGTGTCATGGGTATCAAGCCATATCCACTAAGTGCCATGGGTATCAAGCCATATCCACTAAGTGTCCTGGGTATCAAGCCATATCCACTGTGCCATGGTTATCTAGCCGTATCCACTAAGTGTCATAGGTATCAAGCCGTATCCACTAAATGTCATGGGTATCAAGCCATATCCACTAAGTGCCATAGGTATCAAGCCGTATCCACTAAGTGCCATGGGTATCAAGCCGTATCCACTAAGTGTCATGGGTATCAAGCCGTATCCACTAAGTGCCATGGGTATCAAGCCGTATCCACTAAGTGCCATGGGTATCAAGCCGTATCCACTAAGTGCCATAGGTATCAAGCCGTATCCACTAAGTGACATGGGTATCAAGCCGTATCCACTAAGTGCCATAGGTATCAAGCCGTATCTACTTAGTGCCATGGGTATCAAGCCGTATCCACTAAGTGCCATGGGTATCAAGCCGTATCCACTAAGTGTCATGGGTATCAAGTCATATCCACTAAGTGCCATGGGTATCAAGTCATATCCACTAAGTGCCATGGGTATCAAGCCGTATCCACTAAGTGCCATGGGTATCAAGCCGTATCCACTAAGTGTCATGGGTATCAAGTCATATCCAATAAGTGCCATGGGTATCAAGTCATATCCACTAAGTGCCATGGGTATCAAGTCATATCCACTAAGTGCCATGGGTATAAAGCCGTATCCACTAAGTGCCATGGGTATCAAGTCATATCCACTAAGTGCCATAGGTATCAAGTCATATCCACTAAGTGCCATGGGTATCTAGCCATATCCACTAAGTGTCAGGGGTATCAAGCAGTATCCACTAAGTGTCATGGGTATCAAGCCGTATCCACTAAGTGCCATGGGTATCAAGCCGTATCCACTAAGTGCCATAGGTATCAAGCCGTATCCACTAAGTGTCATGGGTATCAAGCCGTATCCACTAAGTGTCATGGGTATCAAGCCGTATCCACTAAGTGCCATAGGTATCAAGCCGTATCCACTAAGTGCAATGGGTATCAAGCCGTATCCACTAAGTGCCATGGGTATCAAGCCGTATCCACTAAGTGTCATGGGTATCAAGTCATATCCACTAAGTGCCATGGGTATCAAGTCATATCCACTAAGTGCCATGGGTATAAAGCCGTATGCACTAAGTGCCATGGGTATCAAGCCGTATCCACTAAGTGCCATAGGTATCAAGCCGTATCCACTAAGTGCAATGGGTATCAAGCCGTATCCACTAAGTGCCATGGGTATCAAGCCATATCCACTAAGTGCCATGGGTATCAAGTCATATCCACTAAGTGCCATGGGTATCAAGTCATATCCACTAAGAGCCATGGGTATAAAGCCGTATCCACTAAGTGCCATGGGTATCAAGTCATATCCACTAAGTGCCATAGGTATCAAGTCATATCCACTAAGTGCCATGGGTATCAAGTCATATCCACTAAGTGCCATGGGTATCTAGCCATATCCACTAAATGTCAGGGGTATCAAGCCGTATCCAATAAGTGCCATGGGTATCTAGCCATATCCACTAAGTGTCAGGGGTATCAAGCCTTATCCACTAAGTGCCATGGGTATAAAGCCGTATCCACTAAGTGCCATGGGTATCAAGTCATATCCACTAAGTGCCATGGGTATCAAGCCGTATCCACTAAGTGCCATGGGTATCAAGCCATATCCACTAAGTGTCATGGGTATCAAGCCATATCCACTAAGTGCCATGGGTATCAAGCCATATCCACTAAGTCTCATGGGTATCAAGCCGTATCCACTAAGTGTCATGGGTGTCAAGCCGTATCCACTAAGTGCCATGGGTATCTAGCCATATCCGCTAAGTGTCATGGGTATCAAGCCGTATCCACTAAGTGCCATGGGTATCTAGCCATATCCACTAAGTGTCATGGGTATCAAGCCGTATCCACTAAGTGTCATGGGTATCAAGCAGTATCCACTAAGTGTCATGGGAATCAAGCCATATCCACTAAGTGTCAGGGGTATCAAGCTGTATCCACTAAGTGTCATGGGTATCAAGCCATATCCACTAAGTGTCATGGGTATCAAGCCATATCCACTAAGTGTCATGGGTATCAAGCCATATCCACTAAGTGTCATGGGTATCAAGCCATATCCACTAAGTGCCATGGGTATCAAGCCATATCCACTAAGTCTCATGGGTATCAAGCCGTATCCACTAAGTGTCATGGGTGTCAAGCCGTATCCACTAAGTGCCATGGGTATCTAGCCATATCCGCTAAGTGTCATGGGTATCAAGCCGTATCCACTAAGTGCCATGGGTATCTAGCCATATCCACTAAGTGTCATGGGTATCAAGCCGTATCCACTAAGTGTCATGGGTATCAAGCAGTATCCACTAAGTGTCATGGGAATCAAGCCATATCCACTAAGTGTCAGGGGTATCAAGCTGTATCCACTAAGTGTCATGGGTATCAAGCCATATCCACTAAGTGTCATGGGTATCAAGCCATATCCACTAAGTGTCATGGGTATCAAGCCATATCCACTAAGTGTCATGGGTATCAAGCCATATCCACTAAGTGTCATGGGTATCAAGCCATATCC
>CALYLW010000205.1:525003-675003 GCA_944989445.1 Ampullaceana balthica
AATTTGATTGGCCTCCCCATGCACACTTTTTTTTAAAACTAGCTATAAGTATAAAGGATCAAGGTCCTATGTAATATTTGTGTGTATCTCCACAGTGACGTAATGAAGTAGATCTGGGGGGGGGGAGGAGGGGTGGTTATGAACTAACACGGAGCTAGTTTTAGAGTATATTGTCTAATTTGCGTTAGGTGACCACACAATACACTGGCGATTTCTTACAAACAGCTGCCACAACCACTTTTGTTTTCTTTGGGTGGGAGATGGGGGACTAAAAATATGTACACGACCTGACCTGGTTTTGCCCGCCGCAAATTTGATTGATTTCCGACATTAGTAGTTTCGTTTTCATTAACTTAGTAACTGCCATGGAAATTCACTTGTCACCATTTCTAGCACTAGCAGCTAAGTTAAGCCAATGTAATTTTATATTAATTTTAACTTGAAGAACATGTTTTATTAAAGAAAATTGATGTTACAATAATTATTCACTTTTGTTTAGCAATTTTAATTTTAGACTGAGTAAACAGAAATTAATTTGAATTTATTTTCATTAGTTATTTTTATAATAATCAATACTACATGTATTACAATAATAACAATGTACGTTAAAATTATTTTTTTTTACTTTAATAATTTAAAAAAAATAATGTTAAAAATCATGAAATATTACTAATTACTATTATTCTAACTATTGTGATTCTTAGCAGACGCCACAGGTATTTAAGGGCCGTCCATAAATGACGTCACACGTCTATGCACAAAAGGGGGGGGGTGGGGTTGGGGGTTACGCATTTGTCGTGATGTGTGACGAGAGGGAGGGGGTGTGTTTAACAACTATGACGTCACATCAAAAATACGCAACTTTAAATAAATGTGCACTTAAATATTTGATTGATTGCAATTTATTTAATGACTCTTTCAATGGCTTCACACGTGTTACGCTATTAGAATGCAGACTTATACTAAATGACTAAATGTATATTTAAGTAACCAAAAAGTAATTTGCAACATCCTAATTTTCAATTAGAAAATAGGTCTTTTAGGGGAGGGGGTGTCAAAGCTTTGTGACGAAGTGTGACGAGGGGGGGGGTGAAAATCGGTCAAAATCGCGTGACTTCATTGAAGGACGCCCCCGTCTTAGTGGCTTTATAAACACGCATGCCACCGCTTACCCCTACTCTACGGCAGAAATGTGGTTAGGGTGGCAAGATAGGGCTAGACTAGAACTAGAGCCAGGGGTAAAACTTTAAGTTCTGCTCGTAAAACACCAATATATTATTGCTGTGGCTGTAGCCAGATGCGTCACTGGGGTTGGTATCATCCAGTGCGGTAACTCATACATGGCTCTTGGTGCCTCCCCCCCCCCAACCAAGACTTACCACAAAGGGCATAGAAGTCCGACTGCCAAATAATGGAAACGTAAAGAGTTTTACATTTTGGTGTCAAATCTTGCGATTGTGTCAACCGGTGCGGTCCACACACTCCGCACCCCCCAAGTGACGCCTCTGGCTGTCGCTAAATCCCGATTTAGACTTGACTTTACCAACTAGCTCTACTTGAACTTCTACTATAGGCCTATATACTGAATTATACTTGCCTAACAAACTTTCAATTGCATGCAGTATATCATATATCAAAAGGCCTATACAGTACGCCTATATAAGTAGACTTTCACTTTTACTTGCAGTTGTCACAAACTAACACTAATATTTATTTTTTATTCTTATTTGATAGTGTTATTCACTTAAGTGTCTTAGTCTTAATCATAATCTTAAGTGATTAAGTTTAAGACAATTTAAGTCAAAGAGTTCACGGACACCCGCACTTCACAGCTCTCTAAATCAAATCAATATCCAAACAATTAAATTTAGACGATAAGTATACACATCCAATTGTTTCACTAAACAGAAAAAGGTCACTAAATAAATTACGCCATCACTCATTACGTTTTTCTAACTGAACAACACATTCGTTTCAAGACCATCATCAAGTGTTGTGCTACGGAGCACTCACTCAATCTCTCATATCCAAGGTAAACTGTGGACCCGCGGCGAATGTTCAGCGCAGACGTGAATTATGTACGCGATTATTGGTGATGCAAAGTCACATGATACGCATAAAATGGCGGCCTCCCTGTTAACTAAATTGGGAAAATTAAAAAACAAGTTTTAAATTCATACATTAGATTATTAGATTTGATAAATAAATTAATCAGTGAGAAATTTGTTTTCGATATCAGGTAAACTTTGTCGCAAAATCGAGCGGCCCTAAATAAATTAAGGCGCAAGACCCTCATTGAATTTGGATTGAGTCATTTGATTCAATCATTCATTCTCATCATTGTCATTCATCATTTTTCATTCATTGTCATTGTTTTTTGGGCGTTTTTTTGTATGTTAATATATTTATTGTTAATCAATGTTATTATTATTATTAGTTATTAATGTATTAGTTATGTCGGGTAATCCTGCAGATTTTACACGTATATTATAATTTATTATTTCACAGCGAAATTTAATTTTCTCATGAGAACTTACATTTTTAATTTATTAAATGCATTATTATATGTCGTATTTCAGCTATTACAGCGTAATTTGTGAGTCTTTTTAATTTCAAATGCATTTTTTCGGCTCTATATAATACATAATGTGGTCACGATACGTCCATTTTGTTTACCTAGCGAACTGCTGCCAGATGTTTTTTACCTGGCTCGACCCATGCTAAAATAAATTTACTGACTGAAGATATTTTTTTAAAAGTATTATTCATCTATTTTAATGTTCTTAGAAGATAAATAAATATTTTAAAGACAATTTCTTTTTTTTATTTCGTTACTAGATGTTTGATTCTTATTTTCTTTGTTTGTAAGTGAGAAATTTCCATTTGGCATCTTATCGGACAATCCGGCATGTAGTTTGATAATTTAAAAAATGGTTGCATCATCATCAGACTATTTACTGTTGAGAGCCGAAAAAATGGCTTAGAAATTAGAAAGACTTACAAATTAGCGCTGTAATAGCTGAAATACAACATATAATTATGCATTTAATAAATTAAAAACGAAAGTTCTCAAGAGAAAATTAAATTTCGCTGTGAAATAATAAATTATAATATACGTGTAAAATCTGCAGGATTACCGTTATGTCGTATAGGCCAAGTTAGATAAGCCCAAGTTTTTAATTGATTTGTGCCATACTGAAAAGGTAAGCGTTATTCATTCGCACGGTTTTGGCGTGCGGATAATGCCTAGCGTTATTCGCACTGCCGCACGGTTTTGAAAGTGAGAATCTTGTCTTATCTATACAGATGCTCCTTCTATACAGAAGATTAATGCGTCCACAGACCATGCCGGTTGTTGGCAAGTGATGCAGCGTTCACAAGCCTCGGCTAAAAGGGTTTTCGCGGCATTACCCAGCTGCCTTTATTTCCCTAACTAATGTTAAGTACCCATTCGGAGATGGGTGGACTCAGGGACGCCCTAGGCCTCGGGAACAAATCCTTGCCTTCACAAGGATTCGAACCCGTGACCATCGCTAAGCCAGCCGAGCACGCATGCCACTCGACCACCGTGCCCCTAAAGGCCCTAGCCCTATGATGCCAAACGATGTCTAAATTCTTATTACTAACTGCTTATTATCTATGTCTATGTGTCATTGTTTATTGACATATTTTGGTTTGGAGGGTATAAAAATAATTAAATTGTCATTTTAACCGTCTTTTGAGTGACTGGAATTTATATTTTTTATCCATTTTAGCAATAATCAATAATCTGAGCGGACCTGCATATCGTTAGATAATCATTAATTAATTAATTAATTAGTAATACTATGGATTTAGCTGACTATTTAAATTTAACTAAAAAATAATTTAAAATAATTTAACTCTTATTAACTGTTCAAGTGCACTCGAACTTTGTATTTTTATTCTATATATTATTAAGTAGATTTATTAACTTTCATTCATATTTGGACGAGGCTCTGTAAGGGTAATTAAAACGGCTAATTATTATTCTTCCCAAAACTAGCTTTGTACCTGTAATCATCATAAATTAATTAAGTTAATTTAATTTAAAGCATGCAAAAGCGAAAGACGATATAATATAATGGTATAGCCTATAGCCTAGAAATTTAAAAGTGAGAGTCTGTAACAGTAAGTAACAGAATAGATAAGACAGGCATGGGTGGGGGAATAATAAAATGTTTCTGGGAAAGAGCCTGCTTGAGTGTTTGCAAACATCCTCACTGTGGTTGTAAACCAAACAAAAAACAAACAAAAAACTAAGGAACCAAAAAAAAACATAAATAAGTAAGTCCATTCTGGGATTCGATCTACATACCATCATGCTTTATGGAACTATGCTACGACCACTCACCTGAAGAAGCTGACGATTTAAGTTCGTTATTTTAAAACTATAAGAATTATCATTAATTGGACACCAATCATTTTTTATGGCAGTGCTACTTTAAAACTTCAGTAATCATGAAATTTTAATTTGTATTAGCATATTAATTACACATTTTAGCCAAAATCGAGTGATATCAGCTTTTATTTTGTCTACACCGGGCGAGTTTTTTTTTCAATGTGACCAGCCCATAGAAGACGCATGCGCAGACGACCCGTGCGGATAATACTCGGCATCATCCCCACGGCCAAAACTGTGCGTATAATCACTTCGTACTGAAAATATATTAAAATTTTTGGATTTTGCTACTAGTGCTACGACTAGTGACTAGTCCTACTCCTATCAGACTAGACTAGGCAGGAAACTGCTGCTACGACTGAATTAACAACAAATCAACAATCAATGATCCATCCACCTAACACTTCATCTAGGGAGGCTCATGTTAAATTACGATTTTTTAAAAATTATAACTATTTGTTGTTAAATGGACACCAATCAAGTTTTTTGCCTTTAAAATTCATTAATCGGATTCCGATTTAAATTAATCGGCTTACCTATACCTAGTTAGTAATTTTAAGTAATCGTGAAATTTGATTATGAGAACTAATGTTTTGTATTATTATTAGCATATTTAAAATACAGCTTTAGTCGTAACTGTAAGCAAATACCATATTTTTACGACTAGTCGTAACACTAGCCAGAAAACTGCTGCTACGACTAGTCGTAGCAGCAGTTTCCTGGCTAGTCACGGCCACGGCTAGTGTTACTACTAGTAGTAGCAGTAGCAGCAGACACTTCGTTGTTCGTAAATTTTTAATGAGACAACTTAATTATATTACATGTATATAATTTATGTGAATATTATTTAATTATAATTTATCTCGTTAATTATCATTAATGTCTAACTTAATTAATCATGGATTCAAAGTCAGAGATTTAATGACTCACTACTTCAGCATTTGCATTATCATTAATAGTAATTTTAAAAGGCATTACAATGTAATTTACATTCACGCTTTAACTTGAGGATGATTTAATTTAAAAATTAAAATTTGAAAAGCTTCCAGTTACAGTACAGTGTTGTTTTTTTATGTTTACAAAACCAACTCAGCCAACTAGCTTAACATTTTATCACCTCATTCATTAATAATTATTTATTTTCTTATTCTGACCAGGACCACTAGAGTATTTGCAACTGCTCTGCAACCTCAAAACACTTCAAACTTGCATCAAAAAAGTGCTACTATCAGTAATATCAATGGATAACAGTGAACTTAGCAATGTTCATTTGTCTAGTGATAGTGAACAAGGTAACAAAACAAAAAAATAAACTTAAGTACATAGAGTTCTTGATTTTGAATCAACAAAAACCAACATTCAATAATAATAATAATAAATTAATAATTTATATAGCTCTGTATCCCAGTAAGGAACTGGGCTCACAGCGCTTGACATGAAGATAATAACATACATATAAGTATTAAATAAACATTCATATCATAACAACCACATAAATGACAGTTTGTTACACATTAGCTGTGTTTATTATTAAAAGAAATGTTGTTTCATTAATTTTGAAAATACATTTTGAAAAGATGTGTCTTAAGTGCAGTATTGAAGGACTTAGTAGTTGGAATACTACGAATGTGTAATGGTAGAGAATTCCATTGTTTGGCTGCAAAAAAAGAGAAAGACCTTTCGCCAAATGTGTTAGTGCGTGTCTTAGGAACAGAGAGAATGTGTGTGTCTGCAGAAGAGCGTAGCTGACAAGTGGGTGAGTAGACCGACAGAAGTTCAGTAAGATAGGAAGGGCATGAGTCAGAAAAGAAGTTGTGACAGAGAAAGGCCAGTTTGTAATCGATTCAGGCTTGTATAGGTAAGCCAATGAAGTGAGTAAAGTGGCGGAGTAACATGGTCATGTTTTTTTGCCTTAAGAACTAGTCTGGCAGCTGAATTTTGACCTTTCTGTAGTTTTTCAATGCATTGTTTTGGCGCACCTGACAGAAGAGAATTGCAATAATCAATACGAGCAAGAAGAAGAGCACAGACTAGAGTTTTTGTTGCAGTAACTGTTAAGTAATGACGGATTGAGCTGATCTGACGGATGGCGGTGTAGGCAGAGCGACAGATGTGATTGTTGAAGTTGTTGGTAGACATGTTGTCAGAAATAATGTAGCTAAGATTCCTAGTCGATGTTGTGAACATTATATTAGAACTAGTTACCTGAATAGAATTCGGAAGAGACAAAGTACTGCAAAATAGGAGTGTCATCATTCAGCTTGAGCTTGCTGAAAGTCATCCAAGACTTTACCTCACCAATGCACTCCTGCATCTATTGGACAGTAGAGTCAAAATCAGAGGGATCAGTGTTAGTGTAAAGCTGAGTATCATCTGCAAATGATTGGCTTTACTTTTAACTGAATTCTTTTCGAGCAGTAAAAGTAGCTGCCTTGTATACAGTACAAAAAATACCGGACCCAAAATGGAGCCCTGAGACACACCATAAACCAAGTCAGCTCTGTCAGAGATACAGCCATCTACTGATACCACCTGTTATCTGTTAGATAAGTATAATTGAAACCAAGAGAGAACTAAGCCAGAAATTCCAAAATAATTTTGCCGTAACTTCAGATATTACAACTAACTCTGATTTTGATAACTAGACAGCAAGCGTTTCTCCAAAGATTGCAATGGAAATAAAATAAAAACATAAAACAATGCTTGATAGGAGGATTACCAAAGCCTTGAATTCATAAATCCTGGTTTTAACATTAAATGTAGTTACATGTATTCTATTATTGTATTTATATCCATACTTGGTAAAACTTTTGGAAATGTTTCATGCTTATGGCATGCTATTCCTTATTAAGTTAAATATGAACTTATGTAACTTGTCACTACTGAGTCATTTAATATGCACCTTTAAAACATCCTAATAAAGAAATGGAAATGGTGAAATAGCTATCTGATGAAACATGAAAAAGAACGGGGAAAGTACATCTTGTGTCCTATACTACACATTTTTTAGGCTGGCATAACATACATTTATAGTATTATTATAATATATATTTAACAAACTAGTACATTATATGTACCTTAGTAAATGGAGCAATGTATTTTTTTTACTAGTACCATGATTAAACAAAGTGTCTACCTACACTGCGGCAGTTTATCTAGCAACAAAAAAAAGGCTTTGTACTGGGTACACTGAGGCAAACAGAAACTCATTGGTCTTGCAATGAAATTTGCAGATTTCTGGAGAGAAAAAACATGCATTTCCTAATCATTAGTCATTAAAATGTCTGTCTCTGTCTGAAAAATAAATGGTGTTACTAATAAGTTACTATGTTATAGGCTGATTTACGAATTAACACCTCTTTCTGAGTGCTAATTTTAACTCTGCAGCAAATTCAGTGTTTTGGGATTTATATTTTTTTCCAACAATATTATTTTTCAGTTGTGGTGTACCTAGGCCAAAGCCCATAGTATTGCTAGATACATTGGTGGGTTCATGCAGGCCATTGTTAGCTACACGGTTATGGTGTACATAGTGTTGGGCATTATAAATGTATGAGCTTTAAGAAAAGTTTTATTAACTTACTGAGACAAATATTTTAAAGAGTCTACAAAAATGTAAAGTAAGAAAATGATGCAATTAACAGAAAACCATTTTAAACTTTAAAAAAACCAAAAGCCTTTACTTGAGCTTATTTACAAAATGAAAGGCTTTCTTTCTAATACTTTATTTAAATAATTTATATACGGCCTTTTATTTTTAGTATGACAGTCCTTTGAATGGTTTTAATGACAGGACAATATATGGCAGGATTTCAAACCGTTTTTCTATCTTTTGGCTAATCTAAGTATTTCGTGGCCTGCAAGGGTTTTACTTTGTCTCCCACCCCCTTCATAAGTATAAATGGGAGTTAGTGTTCTGTAATTTTTAAACCTAAGCAGTGTCTATCTCGGATGGTTTGAATGAAGAATCGTGAATTTTTTTAATCAATATTTATTTAATAGTCTCTTTAATCACTCAAAGTTTACCCAATTGGTTTTTAAGAAGGAATAATTTTACTGGTGAACTGTTAGTAGAATTTCTAAGTATAAATAAGCGTTGATATGTGTGCTTTGCAATAAATCATCATAAAATACAATTAATTTCTACTTGATTATTTTCCAATAGGAGAGCATCTTTCCTTTAATACACGCAATGAAAATAAAAATGAGCCCTACCTTGTTCCAATAAGTAAGTAATGTAATCAATTATGAATATTATTATTTAAGGCATTACTTTGATGTAAAATTTTCATTTTGCTTTTCAGTTTTAAAAAGTCTAATATTTACCACCAGTAACAACAACAAATAACACAATTTTGTCACCTCTAGCCTTTATTGGCAGTTAGATAGATGTTTTTATAAATTATTTAGCTCTTCTGCACAATTTTTTCTAATAATTCAAAACTTATGGAATAGGTCTTGACCCTGATGCTAATCCTGATGATGAAGAAGAAAAACAGAGACTAATAGCACAAGTCTTGGAGAGGCAAAATACTTTAGATGGTAGGTTGTTTCCTTCGTGAGGTTGATTATTACAGTAGAACCCAGTTATCTCGACCTAAATTAACATGCCAACCATATTATGTCAATGTTTTTGTGTGGAATTGCCAAATTCTCTCTTTGCCATAGAATTTTGTCATCGGTCATATCAATTTTTTTTATGTTGGTTGCCGAACCTTAATATCTCGAGCACAAAATATGTCCAAATTAGCCACTTAATGTCAGTTATCTTGCTGCGTTGCCTGGTATCTGGCAAGAGAGCTATCGCGAACAGCCCCACATCTACAGATGGTGACATCATGTTGACTTCTTTTTGCGAAGCCTGTCAACTGATCAAATGCAAATTAAAAATGATTATAAATTGTGAGCAGAACAGGAATATTTTACTATTGCTGAACACTTCATAAAAAAGATGGGAGCAACTTATTGTGTAAAAAAAACAACTCCATAAACATATGCTTGTACATTCTAATTTATTAGATCATCACATCATGTACTTAAAGAAATTTCAAGCACATTTAAATTTATTTAAGCCATATTAGTTTTTGTGTCATCTGTTATCTTGAAGCCTATTGGCATTTTCATTTAGCTAGGATGTGTTTTTCTTTTTTCATCGGCTTAAATCATGAAATTTAATTTATTCTCAATATTGGCCTCAACATTGCAATAAGTACAATTTTACACGCTTTTATTTAAGTCACAATGTTTGTATGTTGTATCCATCCACCCTTCCTTCCATCCTTCCTTCAAAACTTGAAACGTAAAATTATACCACTTCTGATGGTCCTAGAGATCTAAAATTTTTACCACAGATAGATCTTGGATGACAATGCATTGTATCAAAATTTCAGATCGATCGAATGTACCGTATTGAAATTATTGCACTTTTAGTTTTTAGTTTTTGTCTATATAAAATATTATCACTTGCGTCAATGAACCATGCCTCAATTCACCCTAGAGGGATACAATAATTATAACTTTAAAAAGTACTATCAACATCAAGTCTTGCTGGCCGAAATATAAGCCTGATCGATTGCTGACATGGGGGTACGAGGTTCAATTTTCAGTTATGGGAAAATGTTTGTTTTTTTTTGTATTATACATATTTAGTGCAATTTCTATATGTAAATAAAAGCGTGTCCTTTTTAAAAAAAGATTTTTTTACATTTAACTTATTAATGCTTTAAACTTTAAAAAATTTAATAATTAGGCTTTAAAATAATCTTATATGGAATTAATTAAATAATATTCTAAATTAAGGTGACTAAACCCTGCATAGTTAATATTATAAAACACCATAATGTGTCCCATGTAGAAGAGTTTTCTTTGGCAACCATTCATTCAAACTCATAATGATTCTAATGCTACTACCACTACTAATTCTGTGCTCCCTGAATTTCATTCATAAAAGATGGTGGTGTGAATAAAAAATATTTAAACATTGGTCAGAATTAAACAACCCCATAAAACAAAGTTTTTGACTATAAATCCCATATATATGAGACATAACTAAAAGTATTATGTTCAAACGCGACAAACATTTACAGACTGACATGGACTGATATCCCCTGGCTTTAAAACCGGGGGAAGGGACGGGAGGGGTTGTGGACATCGACGGGTGACGTCAACGCGTGCACTCAACTGGCATGTGGAAGAAAAACAATAACAAACTGAAATTGAATTACATATGTTATAAAGAGATAAACTAAAAATGCATTAATTTAATTACGGTACGTTCGATCGATCTGAAATTTTTATACAATGCATTGTTAGGTGACACGAAATTGCAAAATGCAAAATTTCAGCTCGATGGCATCATGGGAAGTGTGTTATTTTTTACCTTTGTTTTTCCGCCTGCTTGTGAACGACAGACAGAGAGAGATGACGACAGAGAGACAAGATTTCGAAGTTAATATAAGGGATTTAAAAATGATGACCATGACCCCCCTTTCCAGTCCATGACGGACTATGGGGCAAGTGATGTAGCGTTCACAAGTTTTTAGCCACCGATAACAAGCAGGGGAATGTGTGGCCAGCACAATGCCCCAGGGCCCTTGCCAGTAACTGGGCTCGAACCCGCGACTCGGGATCTGCCTCGGATCGACAGTCCAGTGCGCTACCACTTAGACCATCGCGCCCCCGAGGGGATTTAAAAAGCTTTAATTATATAATCATGAGCCGAAGTGTTTAAGGTTCAAAAGTAGTTCCTAATTTTATTTGTATATTTGATCAATAGGACGCTAATGATTTCAAGCACATGTTAATATTGCCACCATATTGGTTTTTTGCTATCTCGATCTTCTGTTAACTCGATGTGTTTGGCAACTCCTAAGGCCGGTGAAGTAACCAGGTTTCTCTGTATTAATAAATTTTAAGAAAAACTATTTGCTACTTTTTAGTGCATTTAAACTCATTACTGACATAAGCCGTTTATTTCAAAATGTTTTAAAACCTTTTTTAAAGATACATTTGTATATGGAGTATTATATGAACTGAGCGACAACAAAAAAAGGCCATGCTTCATACATTCCCAAGATGAAACTGCGAGAAGTCTTTCAAAACATTTTTAAGGGAACCCTAACAATTATACATCAAACTACTAACTGCTTTCTTGCCTGGATACAAGATGTTTTTTTCAATACTGTTTCAGATCTTTCATTCCGTGTGGATTCTGTGAAAGTGGAAAATTTGAAGCTGAAATCAGAAAACCAAGTGCTGGGCCAGTATATTGAGAACTTAATGGCTGCCAGCAGCGTCTTCTCCTCAGCTTCTCCCAAATCAAAGAAAAAGTAAATGCCAACAGAGTCACATAAAAAAGAAAAAGAACGAAAGTCCCATTCAGTACAGAAAATAATAGTTTAACCATTATAAAAAATGTCAGTAGCTGTTGTCTCTGCTTGATACACAGCTGATGACACACAGGCATGAGCAATGCTAAAATTTACTTCTCATTACAGTGTAGTGCTATTTTATTTTTCTAATTAATTGTTTTTCTGACTAATTAAATTTTAAAATTATTTTTCATTCCATTGGTTCCTATCTTAGTTTGATATAACTTTCTAATACTAATTGATTACAAACCAAATTAATATATAAGTAAGTTGTGTTACGTTACACAGTTGATTAGAAAATGAAATATGGAACTTAAATTTTTAATTCATATTAATAATTCTAGTTTATGCTACTAGTACTACATGAGTTTATTGTACAAGATGTCTATTCACATTTACAATATAATTATTTGATTGGTGTGAAGCTTTGAAAAAGTTTTTAAGTTTGTAGGTAACCATACAAATTTCTTAATAAAATGATTTTGATTTGATACATCTAAGCTTTTTTCTAAATTTTGATACACTTTAATGTATAGCTTGGTGATTGTACTATATAAAGCAGCATTTTTTTATGAGTGTGCATTTTAATTATAATTTTCCAAGTATGCACCAGATGCTTGCTTATGTTGTATTATTTTTTTGATGGATTTGCATGCAAGGGCAGTAAATCAGCACTTTTTCAAAGCTAATTATTTTGTACAAAGATCATATAGATCATCAAAAACATTAATTTCAGTATTACATGTTTCCTATTTTCTTTATGGTTTTATGTGCAATTGAATTTCGGAATGTTTATTTCTTTATAAATTAGAACCATTAACAAAAAAATTATTAGTAATTATACATTTAAAGGAATTAGTGTTTAAGTTGTGTAAAAGTAGTTTAATTATATATATTTTTCATGAAATTATAACTGTCATTAAGTAGTAACGATATTTACTACAGTATTAGTCAGAAGTCAAAATTTATTCAATAAGTTTATCTAAGTTTTTTTACGAGGCATCAATTGTCATCCATTTTTCTCCTTTGCTCCACAACCGTTTTTTTTTCTTTTTTAATGTATAATAATTTTTTATTGCAGTAGTGTGCTTGAATATTTTCCTGATCATTCCACTTTGGTACCCAATTTTGAACATGATAATTATAAAGTTAGATCTGTTACCTCACTTGGGGTTATTGTATTTAACTGTCAAGTGATGTCATTGTACTAATACCTTTTGACTTAACTGATGTTAAATCAATTACTTATAAGTCGGGCTGCTATAATTAAAATTAATTATTTTCTCAATGATTAAATTTTGAAGTAATGATTAATTGAAATGTGAATCTCCGACGGTTACTGATATACCGGATGGCAACGAAAGTAAAGAATGTGTGAATGTTTATTGTCCTGGGTACATTGTCAATAAGAAACTTTCATCACATGTACAAAGTACTGTTAATATACTGGTGTGTGTGTGTGTGCGCAGTTGGCATTGTGATAACATTTGGATGAGAAGAAGGAGTTATTGTGTTAAATAAAGCACATGCCCATTTCTAAAACCAATGACATTTTTTGATATAGGAAAAATCCTAATTTTGTGAAAGTTAGCTATTAAATTAATAGTTACCAGCCCTACTTATAAGAATAAAAATAGAGTAACTTTGACTTAACAAGACTGAAGTGGATTGTACATATTTTACTGAGATTACACTTACTGCTTTTTAAAATTAGCCAAACACGGAAAAACTCATTTTCATGACATCTTTCTTGTTTTAACTCTACTTGTTAATGTGGGCTTTGTGCAATATATTTTAAGCTTCACAAAATGTTTTATTTTTTTAAAAATTAGGTAGTATAAGTTATAAGATAATCTCAATAAAGTGTTGACCAGTAACATGAATTTATTTTTGGACTCCAGCACTTGATGGTTATTTACAGCAGTGGCCAACCCTAGAGATATCTAGGGACATTTTAAGTCTCTACTCCTAAAATTTACCCAAAAAAAGGCCATATAAAATGCTAAATGACAATGGAAAAGTGAAGGAAAAAAAACTGTCAAAGAACAATTTCTTTTTGATAGATCTGGCAGAAATAATTGATATGGGAGTCTGCTGGTCGGTCACCTCTTAAATTTTTTTAAATTACATTGAAAATAATTTTTTTTCTTCAAATTTACTTATGCTTTCTAAGGTATAGTCAATAAAAAGATTTGTAAATGCATGAGGTTTGAGTTTGTGTGAAATTTTGTTTGCTAAAAATAATACAAATAATTATGCTACGTATGATGTATGTAAGATATGTATGGTGCATGAATTTTAAAATTCTTTATTGGTGAAGCTCATACCATATTCTCAACAAATGGACAAGGATGGAATCGTTCAAATTAAAAACATCACTTTGTACTGAATGTTTCCACATCAGATAAAAGTCAATCACTGAACTTGACAGTGCTAGTGAAACATTTATAAAATCATAATTTTCAAGAGCAACAATTTAATGTGTGCACTACACTGTGCTTATGCACTGCCAATTTTTGAAGAGCTTTAACAATATACATAAATAAGGGGGTCTTGAGAAAAGAAAGAAAAAAATCATTTAGTCATTCAACATATCACAGTAATTTATTACTTTACAAGTTTTACATTTGAAGAGCTTTAGTCGATGCAGGAAGATGCTTTAAAAATTTACAAGACACTCAATTTGCTATCATTATGCCTATCACTATCATTAAAACAACTGATAAACAGAAATATAATTTTTGTGTTAATCATTTTCCAATAAATGAACAAAATAAGAAATGGCGGCAGCAGCATTTATTTTAAAAATGTACAATTAGTGGTTGAATGAAAGAATAAACATGTCTCCACCAATATTTTATATCCAGTTAAAAAGTCCATTTATATTTTACAGTATCAACATATTTTTATTCGAAAGAATGACAGAAAGCATCCAAAAATATTGACAAATAACATGCATAATTTCTTTACAATTCTTGCCTAAAGATAATTTCTGTAATCATACACAAGTTTTGAACCCATAATTAAAACATTATGCGGTAAAATTTGTTTTCCCTATGGCTAGTTATGGTTATACCTGTACCAACTCTTACTACATGTATTTACCTTTTACATTTCAATTCAATATTGTGTTTACTTTATTGTATTGAAATTGAAGTCAGATTAGAGGCCCCACAATTCTAGTGATCTAAATATAAATACATCATTATTCACAAAATAGAGCAAATTTTAAATGGGTGTGTGTCTTTCCAAAATATTCTGATAGAAGCATCATGGATTATCATCTTGTTTCTTACCAAAACTGCAAAGAGCATAAAATAACAATAATGAATAATACTACAGGTCTTACTGACATTAAATAACAACCATCCTAAAACAGACAGTCTTATTTCTTTGTGTATTAAAGATAAAATGCTTATACCAACTGAATCAAATTTAGTATTCTTCTTACTATTTAAGATACAGCTATTCTTAGTAATAAAGAAAATGCATTACTTCAACCATGATTCTTAATACTAGTATTTTTTCAAATGCTCATTGATTCTAGTGACAATGTATTTCTAGATTTATCTTTTTTTTTATATCAAAAACATCCATGGATGACATGCTTTAATGTAAGATTTAGACTATTATATGGGTTATTGGTGTTTTTTGTAATAGTTCTATACTTAATTAGCAGTGGCATTGAGCAATGGAATAGACAGTGATTTATATTTTGATGTATATTTATTTATAGCCTGGGGGTCAAAGTCTATAAAATTTATTATTTTAACTGTATTCTACATTTGAAAAAAAAACAATTAAAAATTTAGTCTGAAATTATTGCATCAGGTAACAATAATTTGGCACAACATTCCAAAAATGGAAGCAACAAAATAGAGGAATACAAACATTGTAACTAACTTACTATGACTACCATTTGTTTTCTGCATTTTTTCCCTTAAACTTAATTAAGACTGTTTCTAGAAAACTATCATTGACTTTTCTACAATCTTAGTTTTTCAGACCTTTTCAGACCAACAATTACATATTTACAACACATCCAGAAATAATAAAATGAATCAATAATTTGAGTCAAGCTAAGTAAGCATTCCATCCAGCAATTTATCATGCACACACATTCCCCTCCCCAAACCCTTCATATTTGTCACAATTTTAACTGAGGCGCTTTCAACAAGTTTTCTCTTTTTCGTAACCTTGTACTTGGGCTTGGCGAGTCGTCAACAACACAACTTCTGGTGAAGCGTCTGCTAGGGGTAGTTTCTCTAGACTCGAGAAGTAAGATACGACTGGAGGCTGTGCTGCCTTCACTTGACTGTGGCGACTGAGATCTGTAACTTGTGTTGCCATCAAGTTTGTCTTCTGAAAGTTCTGATAGATCACATTTAGACGGTGTTCTAACGACTTCGGATAAATCACACTTTGAAGGTGTCTTTACAACTTCACACTTAACTGGGGACTTGGGGATTTCTATTAGATTTCCTTTTAATGGTGACCCATGATGCTCCAGGAGCTCTGAGTTTTCACTGACATCTTCAAAAGATAGTGGTCTAGCTAACTTGTGAACATTCCCAAAGACCTGCACTTCTCCTGAATCAACTTTTGGCAAGGTTTTAATAGCATCACCAGAGTCAGATATTCTCGGGAATCCTGTAGCTACTAAAAGAGCTTGTGTGAGATCCAAAAGTGCTGTTTGTTATCACACCCTGTTTCAACAATGATTTGCACATCAAGTTTTGCAAACCTTCACTGGAATCTGAAGAGCTGTTTATGGATGAAGACTGGTTTACACGAAGGGGACTGAGGTCAGATCTGGCAGACGACAAGCTTGACCGCTTAGATGTTTCCAGGCTAATATCAGGCTTAGAGAATACATTTTCACTGCTACTAGTCCTTGTAAAGAATTTCTCTAAAGTCAACTGATTATTGTCCTTGAAACCGTTGGTTCCACCCCATCTGCCTTTTTGTTTTAGTCTCCTACTCAGCCGATCACCAGCATCTTTTCGCAACTGATCTTTGATGATAAGTTTACTACTATCCAGAAGTGCATTTAGCTCTGGTTTATTTGGTAAACTTGCTAGTTTAATGCCGCCACGGCTTGCTGAGAGTCTACCATTCATGTTATCCAAGCCCCTCCTTTTTTGAGGTGAGGCTTCTACAAAATCATCAGCATCATCTTCAGCAGATTTTTTTAAAGCATTACGCAGTCGCCTCGGTCGTGAAGATCTATCAATGGCTTTAGGGGACCCCGAAGATTTGGGCTGAAAATTTTCATCAGAGGTATCCCCTGACTCAAGATCATTGTGGTGAGCTGTCCTGACCACGGCTGGTCTGGACTCAACATTTACATCACTTTCAATATGATTCACCTTCTCCCCAGTTTCTAATTTAAGGTCTTGAGATGATTTAACTTCCTCGCTGTTGGGTAATTTACTATGTCTGGTTCTAGAACCGGGGCCAGGTGACATTTCAACATTTTTTAACCGTCCTCTTAAATTTCTCGGTCTGCTTGGTGTCTCAGAGTCTGCTTTAGCTGGTGGTGGATCATATTTTAGGGTGTTTGGTTCCAAAACACGATCAAATATATTTTTGTCATCAGGAGCAGGTTTCTCTTTGACAGCTTCCACAGCAGGATGTACCTCCTCTTCATCTTTCACTACAATATAACTAGCCAGACCTTTAACAGGAGAGTTAGCTTGCTTTTTTAATCGTAGTTTACTGCGCAGTTTTGAGCTGTCCTCCACCTTGGGATTATCTAACACTATTGTCCTCTCAGTTACTAGTATTTTACCCGATGGTACATAAATGTCTCCATCTAAGGTAGCATAAATGCCATCAGGTTTTACTCTAGGAGAAGGCGAAAGTTCTAGTTTTTTCGATAATTTTTCACATTTATCCGTCGAGGAGATTTCACGAGATCTTCTGGATTTCTTCCTCCTGCTTTTATTTGATAAAGAATGCACATAACCTTGGGTTTCAAGATCGGCATCTGACTTGATGCTTCTTGGACTAGACATTAGTTGGATGGGACCTGAGTCGTCCAGGTGACCACTGTTCTCTAAGTCACCATTGGATTCAGTTTTGAAGGTAACGCTGGAGCTTGACTGATCCGAAGGGGACATAACCAATCTCAGTTTCTTAATTTTGGGTTGAGACTTGCTGTGCTTTCGCCTTTTCGCTTTTTTATGTTCACTGTAACTTCCAGCTGATACATGCAGGGGCGTTTCTGGGGAAGAGAGAATATTTTTGTCTTGCATTCCAAACTGATCAAATAAGTTCCTCTGCTGGTCAGCTGAAGATGTCAGATTGGTGGTTGTATCTGAAGTAAAAACTTCACTCTCATCCAGATCTGAATGTTCTACATCTATGTGCAAGGTATCGAGAACAGGGTCGAGTTTTTCTAAAATGTTTTTTCCTTTCTGTTGCTGCATTTTTGTTTTAGACTGAAGGAATAAGGACAGCTTTTTACCGAGGTCGCTGGTTGGAAGAAAATTCTTTTTGGTAGGTGTTATGGGTACTGCTTTTATAACTTTAGACCCATCAGCTCCTGACTGATCTTCAATCTCTTTTAATCGAACTTTTCCCAGTCGGCTCATTTGCGATGAGTGAGTTGTCTGTGCCAGCAGTTCATCGTCACTGCTATCAGCAGTGGTATCGCTGAGCAATGCAAAACTATCCACTGAAAACAAACTATCTCGGTGGTGAACAGATTGACCATTCACAGATTCGGACTCCTGGGTGTAGTCCATACCCTGGATCCGACCTTTAACTTCCTTGCCAAGATTAGAATGTCTGGAGACAAATTTCTCTTCTCTGACTGGGATTTCATCTGCAGCACTGTCCGTGTAATCCTTTGGAGTTTTAAGATTCTCTAGAGTGAAAAGATTTTCTCTAGGTTGTTTATAATTTCGGGCCGTAAGAACTCCATAGTTGCTGTATAGGGAGTTGAAATAATAATCCTGGCGTATTTTTTCTGCCTCCCGAGCACCGAGGTTCAGATCTGGGTCAGTCAAAAGTCGAACTTGGCAGCGGAAGACACTTTCCTTCAGTTTAAAAAACTGACGCTTGGTTTTCTCTCTTTTGCTTATCATGTAACACAGATTACGTGCCTAAAAAAAGACAAAATAATAAAAATAATAATTACATATATAAATACATTTTTAAAAAAAGTTTAAATACAACCCACGATAGATCAATGAAAGCGCATTATTTTCAGTGAAATGTCATGGTTGACATTTTGTTAAATACATAACTCAAATACACTAAATGGTATTAAAATTAATTTCTAAAAACAATATTCTATTTTACAAAATAAATAAAAAAATTTTAAAAAGGAATTAAATGTAATTAACAGTTTTAAAACCATTTTAAAACATGTGTAATTCTTTAGTTAAAAGCTAGTAGTGCTTTTTAAGAATCTCATCAAGTGCACATAACGGGAAAATTATAAAGTTTATGTATGATATCATTGGTGTAACTGGCTATTAACTAAAGAATTACACTTGTGAGTTACAAATAGAATACCCTAGTCACATTTTTGTCAAATTTAATCTAAAGAGTGAACTTTAAACATCTGGTTTAAACCAATTTACTGTATAAAATTGAAAACATTACAATTTAACTAGATCCAATTTTTTAACAGCCAAAAAATGCTATCATCTCATATACTAAAAATAATTTAAAACTTGATTATCTCAAAATGCATATTGAGATAACTCGTGACTTAAGAACTTTTAGCACTAAGCTCATCAATTCAAACATTATATGTAAACCATGAAACTACCACTCACCCTTTCCAGATCTTGTCGTAGGTGAACAAACATCTTCATTCGGGCACTAAGGCTGTCTTTCTGCTGCTTCTGCATCTGGTCCTCCTCCTCCATTTTAGGTGTTATCAATGGCTTGTTATTATTGACCTACAAAATATGAGCATATAAATATTGAGTTTTAAAAAAAATGATTATTAACTATTCCCAACATGAATCCTTGCGGCTGTGCAACAAAAATAAAAAAATAATGTTTCTTCCAACCAAAACTTCAGGTGTTACTGACTCAAGATAAAAATCCTAATCTACTTGTCATAATTAAAAAGTTAAAAATTTAATTTGCCAGCACTTGACTAAGTTAAGAGCATAATTTGCATGAAAAAAATAAGAAAACCAACCACTGAAATTTAGATCAGATAATTTTTATTTACATGATGAACATTTAAATAAACATACAGGGGAAGAGTGATGAAAAAAATACTTGTCACAGCGATGTCTAAAAAATTAGAATTAGTAGAAAGATCGCGTATGATTTTAGATACTTTATTTTACAATTTGAAAAAAAAATAATTGTCATACCTTTCTCTTGAGTTTCCAGTATTCAGTTACTATATCAACAGCTTCTTCTGGAATAAAAAACTTTTCAGCTATATCCTGAATGTCAACCAGATGATAAAAATCATCCTCTATCTGCTGCAACCTGGAGAGTCAGAAAAAATAATTAATACAATTATTCATTTTTAGTTTGAAAAAATCAACTTAAAATGAAAAAAAAATTACATCACAATTTCCTAATTGCTATGGTTAGAGAAAAGAATAAATATTTTTAGCACTGAAAAGCCTCTGCTTTTCTGTGAGGCTGTCTATAGCAACAGAAAACTAAATATTCAGATTGAAAGCAAAATTTAATTGCTGTTAATCATTCAAATTGAGTGGATTGACATGGTTCTTCCCTTAACACTAAAAAAAATTCAAATGATAAGAATGACATATCCTTATAGTCCACATCTTGTAAACTCAAAAAACTGTCAAAGAAAATCAATATCGAGCTATTTTTAACATTTACAGTATATACTCGAAAGCCGACTTTTTATTGAAAAAATTGGGGGGGGGGCTTACGAGCGGGTCATAGGGGATTTCTGCATGTACATTTAATATCGGTGTTGTTATTGTAGATCAAGTTTTTGTCTACAATCTACAACTACAAGATTCGACTGCTCTACCAGACGCTATCAAATATTATTAAACATGTGCCCTTACCTTATGTATTCATTTTATTTATTTTTGTGAAAGTTTTTAAAAAATCTTTTACAAATTTTTTTTTCAACAATGATTTTAAAGTACACGCCACTGTTAGCCAAAGAAACAAAAAAATACCGGTAACTCTTGGGGTCGGTTTACGAGCGGGGTACACACTTTCTAAACTATTCTCTTTCAAAATGAGGGGGGTCGGCTTATGAACGAACGGGCTATAGAACGAGTATATACGGTAATTATACTAATAAAAAAATCTCACAGCAAATGGATACCCTAAAAAATATACATTTTCAAAGTAAAAAAATGGTTTAAGGAAATGGCTTAAATATACAATATTTTAATGTGATCGGACATAACGATCGACATTGCTATCATTGGCGCGACAGCCTATTCATAGTATTACAATCTCCCCCAGTAGCCAGGAAGGAAGTCTTTAATAAGGTTGAGAGCCTACTACAATTTCTGAAAGTTAAGTAAGTCATACTTACTTTTCCTGTCTTTTCTTTGCCATTTCTGCTTCTGAGACTTCGTTTTCAGTGTCAATGTTATCATCTTTTTTAGGTGATTCCGAATCAGATGCGTTTCTATTCTTGGTGTGTTTCGGGCAGAAAGCCTGAGCCAATATTAAAACAAATAACCTCATTTGAAAAGTGAAATTAAGAGATATCACAAAAAATTAATCAGCTTTTTGTCTCAGTATCCTCTATTTTAAAATGACATCTGGTTTTTTGATAGATGATGTCCTCATAGATTCATAAAAGTAAGTCCCCCCCCCCATTTCTTTGTTATTTGTTTTTAGAAACAATCAATTTTAGAAGAAAAAAAACTTTGGTAATAATCCTTATTTTCATTTCTTCAAGGTGTTTTGATGGTGAATTTTATGCTGATTTGATATCTATCTATGGCATCCGTCCATCCTCATGGGAAGATGGCGTTTTTTCCTGCTCATCTACCCCCCTTCCCTTTCTCCTGGCCCTTTTCTCCTCTTCTCCTCGCTCCTGGCTGTAAGGGAAGCTTCCGCGATTTGAATGCCCTCGCGCACTTTTGCCCGCCAGGAGGTGCGCTCCACAGCAATGGTCTCCCACGTTTTATGGTCAATCTGCGCCAGAGTCATGTCTTTCTTGCAGACATCCTTGAAGCGCAAGCAGGGGCGTCCTCTCTTCCGCATACCAGTTGCCAGCTCACCGTAAAGCAAGGCTCTTGGAATGCACTCCGGGCTCATCCTGCGGACATGTCCCAACCACCGCAGGCGCCTCTCAATCAGGATTGAGTGCATGCTCAGCATATGACTCCTTCTGAGTACCTCGACATTCGTGATTTTATCCTGCCACTTGATGTGCAGAATCCTGCGCAAGCATCGTAAGTGGAAGCTGTTCAGTTGCTTTGTTTGTTTGGCATAGGTCGTCCAGCACTCGCTGCCATAGAGGAGTGTGCTGATTTGATAAAATACCCTTTTTTTATAAAAAGCAAGGAATCTCAACCAAGCCCATCAAGAAATTCATACAAGTAGAAAATATTTCACTGATGAACAAAAGGAATATTAATTTTTGAAGACGCTTTAGATAGTGATTTTATGATTTCTGATACAGTGGCCAAGTAGTAGTGTATTCATTAGTACTACAGTCGAAACCGCTTAAGTCGACGGCGTTGGGGTATGAAAAATGGCGTCGAGATAACCGATGATCGAGTTAAAATGAAAACCAATATGGCGGCAAAATATTAACATGTGCTTGAAATTTCTTTATGTACATGATGAATTAGTTAGCGTTAATTAGTGATGGGATGATTAATCTGAATCGTATCGGAACCCTAACATTTCTTCACTCTTTCCTAAGGTTGTAATGACCGTTCGTTTTTAAGGACCGTTTAAAATTTAAATATAACCATGGTTTTAGCTCAGGAAAACGAGAAAAAGTCGGGAATTCTTAAAAATAAATTCTCTGCCTTGATAGTCGGGAAAAGTTATGACTAATCGGGAATTTATATATATACACACATATATATATATATATACACACATGTATATATATTTCGCCGAAGTAAAGGACTTTGATTACGTCTCTGTCATGTTTCGATTCCATTTAATGAAAAATAAGTTACCAGTTTATAATTGTCTGCGCATGCGCTAAAAGGTCAAAGTTTACACTTCGCCGTGTCACAGCCGCTCGCGTTTGCCATCGTATCAGCGAATTTTAAATACAAATAAACAAATCAATATGATTCAATATGGTTATTTTAAGTTTAATTCTTTTGACGTGCAGGATATCTGTTACTATCAGACGTTCTCGAATTTCCTCAGTCAATCAAACTTGTAATATAAATTAAACTATTGTGTCCTTGACCGTTGATCACAGCACGCTGTGGGCTGTGTGAAGTGTGTTAGACCTCGGCCGGCAAATAAGTAAGCAAATTTTTTTAAAAATCATTCCTTATCAGAAATGATTTCATTTCATCGTCACGCGCTTGTTAGTCACAGTCAAGTATCTTACTGGTAACAAAGCAACACCAAACTTTTAAAATAATAATAATTTTTTTTATATTTGATTAAATAAAAACTACCGTCGTCGATTCTCGATACAAACCTCTATTTTCATTTCTAAAGATATTCGTTTATCTTAAAAAATAAAATGATTAATGCATCAGAAAATGAATTAAGTTTAATAATAATATAACATGCACTGCGAAATGACGAATTACAACCTCTAACGCGATTGTCCAGTACCTCGGGTGAATACATACTCCATGGATACACGTCGAATTATAATTCACACACGCAAAACATCCGGTAATTTTTATTGAAATCTCGTAGAATCACACAATAGCCGGAAGTCTCGAAGAAAAGCGAGATGTCAACACTGTTTTGAGTTAAAATTGCCAGAGTGCATTGCTAGGCCAACCGACGAGGATCGAGCTAACCAAGTTAAGTTGCAAATTTGGCCCTCTTTTGTGCTCGAGGTACCAGGTTTCGGCGACTTAGAAAAATCGAATTAGCCGATGAAAAAATGCTAATACAAAGAGAGAATTTGGCGGTTCCAATAAAAAACTTCGAGTTAGTGGGGTGGTCGAGCTAACCGAGCTCGAGTTAAGTGGGTTCGACTGTAGTTACAAAAGTGACAATGAAATAAAGAGTAATTCATCAGCTAATGAACGACCTACCCCAGCTTAAGTGTCTTCTGAAATGCCTTATACTGTTCCTGATAAAGGTTATATTTCAACTTTGTAAATCTGCTTATCTTTCAGCTAAAACTGAGGGCAATTTCAGATGTATAACTATAAAAATGTAGGTTTAAACTTCACTTTTTCTTTTCTTTAATAAACACAAAAAATAATTAACAAGCTTGTATTCTAAATCATTGAGCATGCTACCAACAGAATTATTATTAACATTCCAAAACATTTTTGATTAACATAAATCTAAAGATGCAAATAAATTATTTTTTAAATTTTACACTTTGGATTATAAATTTTAAAGGATTATTTGTGAAGATGAGACAAACAAGTTTACTTTTTTAAAAATCTCTTTCCATGAATCAAAATAGCCTGTGTTTAAAATATAATTGTAAGTCAGTATTGTGGGTAAATAGAATTCATTCCATACAAAAATTGACATTTTTTAATAAAAAAAATATTAAGGTTTAAAGTTTAAGATGGTATTGTCTACAAAGTATGTTGTATTGTTGTCTCGCACCGGAACCACTTTCGTATTCCCGGTCAGAACATCAAATAAATTCAGACAATATTCCAATTATGTTTAATGGACTGAAGAAATCATTTGTCTAATCTGGAACTGCTTGCATAAATTTGACTATTTACTAAACTTTACTCTTCTCTCAATACTCTGTCTCTTGCCTTTACTTTGTTTCCTTTAGGTCGTGTAACCCCCGGTCCTTTTCTTCCTTTTGTTTGTGTTTTATGTGCTATATGTGTTTAATATAATGAATTCTGTCAGAATGAGGAAAACAATGCAAGAGACAAAGAGTTAAGTCACTTATTTTTAAATAAACAATGTAAAATTATTTGAACGTCAGTGAATAAAAGTTTATTTAAACACAATAAAAAAATTGAAACGGAGTTATCGCTATTGTTCGCAAAACATATACACATTAGTAGTTTTTGAATATTTCAATACTTATATAGCAGAACGTGAAAATAAGAACTTAAGCAATTTAAAATAGAGAATAACTGAAGAAAAAACTCTCACCCTTAAGTGAATGCCATCTGCATCATCAGAGTCATCAACAATGGTTTTCATATCCAAATTATGAGCAAAGCCACAGGTGACATGAAAAGCTGTCTTACATTGTTTCACAGAGCACTGAATACATGCACCCACACGCTCTTTACACAAACTGCAAACTAGCGCCCATCTAGATGGCTGAAAATAACAATAAAAGTCATTTTTGCACACAATCGAGGGGGGAAAAATCTAAATCTCTTGTTGCCCCTTCATTATTTTCAGCTAGTAATTTCCATACATGTACAGGAGGGGTAGTAATTGTGTCATAATTAGGATAAGCACTTAGTATTGACTTGAGACAGAAAAGATAAAAATTGAAGTTGGGTTGTTGTTTTTTCAGATAAGAGATTGTATTGATTAGAATTTCAAATAAAGTCTTTTAAAAAGATATATAGCATAAAATAATCTATCATTGTTAAATGCATCTTACTGTAACAGCTAAATGTTGTATGTTTCACTTTCTAAATATCGTATTTTATTCAAATTACATGACAAACAGGGATTTTAAACATCAAAATTAATCAGCTTAAAATCCTGAAAGTTCTCGTTCAATTTAATTTGAGGCTAGTTCTAATTTTGTTCAGAGTTCGGGTTATTCAATCTGTAAGTTTCACACTAACCGGGATATTAGAAATTTTTGTGACGGGTTCCATCTTTTCAGGACATCCAATGCTGACCTCTGGTATCCACAAGGCACAACTAACATGAGTCCATTTTGTTCCACTTCTAAAAATAGATGTGGATTTGATTGACATAAAACATATTAACAAACTATATTGAAATTGGAGATCACTACAAAGAAAACTGTAATCACTCTGAATAGTTGTACATAACTTGAAAGCTATTAAAACAAGTTATGGATGGTACAACATTGTTTTAAACAGGTGTTTGAAATAAACTTATGAAACTCATTCAAGTTGCAAAAATATTGACAAAATAAACAATGGTTGACAACTAACTTTGTTGACTTCATTGCTCCACCTCTCTTAGGACACAACAAGCACATTGGTTTAATGCCCAAAGCACAGATACGACAGAGCCAGCTTCCTTCAGGTATGGTTTGAATCCCGTAACATGCCTAGGGAGGGGAAATAAAGTAACATCTTATCCCAATGAAATGTGAACATTCAGGAGTCTGATCATACAGAAATTATCAGTATGAGTACTGTTATTAGCAAAAAAACAACACTATTTTATTTAACTAAATTTGTTATCTTTTACAAAGTTTTGAAGTTAAAAATAATTTTAGAAAAATAGTCTTAGATTTTTAATAATTACAAATAAATTTCTTACTATTGATTAACTTAAAATCAGACATGTTTTTTTTATGTATAACATTATAAGACACAAATTTAGGTTGAAATCTATGCTAATGACTCACCTGGTGAACACAAATATCACAGCCATCACAAAACACCATCTCATTGGTGTCTTCACTTTCCAACTATCAAGATCAAAAGTTAGAATGTCATGTTTAGAACCAACAAAGTTAAATTTGTGATGCAACACTAACATTATTTTAATATAACTTATCTTTAAAAAGAAATCTGTTGTATAGTAACACTTTTTAAGAAAAAGGCTTTATGTTCGACAGGGACAAAGAAAGATGGAGGCTTTTTTGAAGCCATCCACAAATACAAATAAAAATTTATTACTTAAAACAAATTTTTTTGTTGTTGTTGAAAGAAATTAACTAATAGTATTTATGGCCGATTTGATGGCCGCCTTTCATCTGTTTCGTTATTTGAATCTCGGCTGAAAGTTTCAGTCTCAAGAATTTAAATCTTGCGGATGCCATATAATGCCTCCTTATCATATCAGACTATTACAATTTTTAGGATCTTTTCTTTAAATTAAGTTTTTATAACATAAGGCTTATAAATGTTGTATTATGGGGATTTATTTGATAATAAAACAAGTGACAGATAATCATTAATGCACTTAACTAAGAACATCTTGTTTGGACATTTTAAAAATCTTAAATGATAATGTAGAACTATTCAAAAAGAAATTTATTATGTTCTTTTGTATTGAATTATTTTTTCAATAAAGAAAAATAATTATACTTTCTTAAATGAATATAAAATTTTTTAGAACAGACCTGTTTACTATTATGAATTAGGTGTATATGCATGTCTTTGAGATGCCACAAATATCATTGATTGGTGGCCACCCAATTAATGGATAGAGAAATAAAAATTGGTTGGCAATCAGCCACAAGTATATTATTACGGCACACTGACGTGGAGGAAGGGTGTTTATTCAGCACTTCGGAAAGGATATTTTTAAAGGAATAAAATCACTTGAATAATTTTGATGCTTTCTTTCCTTATTAATCTGGCCAGATACAGCAACAGTATTATAGGCTAGTGGCAAATTTAGTCAACACTCACGTTTGTGATGTATGCCATAAATATTTAGTTCTTCAGCTGACATCCCAGTGATTGATTGCCTAAAAGGAGAATTTTTTTTTACTGGTGCATTCTAAACGGTTAACAGCTTTTGAAATCTACTTTTCGAAATCATTTTAGCTGTTCAATTTTAACACCAAGTTTTGTTGCATTTCTAAATTACCACAATAGGGGGGCCTGACAAGCTAAATATTTTAACCAGCCAGATGCATCTGTTCCTCATTTAATTCATACAATTTTACTTGCAGCTATTTAATATACGTTTAAAATTAAATACACATCACTTTTTTGAAAAATGCTTATCTATCTTCAGGTTTATACACTCCCTGATCTACATAAGTGGTGGCTACATACAACTTTTTATTTTTCAATACAATCTACTTTGCAAAGTAATGTCATGTCAATAGTTACAGTATGATTATTACAATAAAATGTGTAATAAATTTAAAACATTCAGTAAATGTATAAATTATGTTTGTATATTTTTATATTTCAAAAGTTTACCTTTTTAAGATTTTGATATAAGCAATATTTTGAAACAATAGTGTAATAATTTGGTAGTTGTGGTAAACAGGTCTGTCATCAACACTCAAAAACTATAGACCTACTTGTGGATTATTTTGTTTTCACATTGAACCAGGCAAAATATACTCTACATATTGTTACTTAGACTCTGGAAGTTCAATGTGATTTTTTATTCATGCTAGCAGTAAGTCAAAATATTTGCCATGATAAATATATTAAATTAAAATGTTTTAAATTCTTGATATTGACTCACCATCCTACAGACATCACATGCAACATCCTCATCATACTCAATGCCAAGTCCTTCTTCTGTTTTCTTTAAAGCGTTGGTTTTAACATAACACTATTAGAAACAAGAAATTAATTACATGTAAGTGCAAGCATAGAAGATACAGAATGCTCTTGCTGTTAAGTTTATTAAAAACTTTATAAAAATGTCATAAATCATTAAAAATTTCAAACATTTCCTACAAGAAAGCCAGTTATATAACACAAAATGAACATCCTTCACTGGGAGACCTATTTGAAGAATACTTTACATAAGCTGAAAGCTTTTCTTAAGATAGGACTAAAAAAGATATTTAAAAATTTGTCTTTTCTCCAAAATAAGGAAGTTGATTTTTTTTTAATGGTGGAGTGATTTTTAAGTCTCAGCAGATAACTATATATTGTTCTAATTGTTAAATGGTGAAAATATGTAATGCAGCAATGTAATAAAAAAGCATTTCAATTTATTTGGGTCATCAAAAGAATCCCAATTTATAAGACATAAAATTGTGACCATATAAACTTAACAACAAAAGAAATAGCAACAGTTTAACATTATAAGTTATCAAGGATTACTACCTGATTCTCCAGCTCTTCAATCATTCTTTCCATGTTCCACTCATTTATCAACTGGAGCCCTGTAAACAAAATTTTGCAGCATGTTCATTTTCAAAATTATGTTCATGAGCTTGAGGAATAACACTGAATCATTTCAGTGGCACTTTAACTTGATAGCAAGTTACAAACTTAACTTAGCTCTGTTAAACTCTATCAAAGTTGATGACAACTAATTCTGTCATTTTAAGAACCAGTTAAGAGTCTTACCCATTTCTTCTCTGTCTTGGTTAACTAGTTCTAGCCATGTGACGTCCTGATCGTCAAGATCGTATCGAACAATTTGTTCTGCTAACTCTTGCATACCAGTTAACTCATGCTGGCTTTGCTGATAAGTTTCGTCAACCTTCTCATGTAGATACTTGCGAAGTGGCCTGAGTTGAAATGAAAATATCTCGTTATCAAACCTTTAAAAAAAAATAAACTTTGTCAGATTTTCGAAAGAACTAAATTATATTTTCTTTCATTCTCGAGGGGTTTTTTAAATTATTGTAATGAAAAGGCTAAAAATATCAAATAGTGTTTCCCAACATTCTGAAAACAAACTAATATGTAGTTATCATTTGTTTCATAAGTTCATAAGTATTCATTAGATGTTATATATGCAACTGTAGAAAAATAATACACTTTTGGATATTAACATAATAATTTTAGTAATGAAATATTTTTTTTATATTTCTATATGCCATAGTTATTTAATATGTTCTTAATATGCCTCATCTCATAGATGCCATTTCAAAGCCCCTAGGTGTGTCTTTTGGTTGGGAAAGGTGATATAAGAAAATTGATTATTTTAACTGAATCTGTAAGTTTCAAGACGGCATTCATTATAGAAAAAGTAAGCACAATTATTGCAATTCTTTTTTTTTAATTTTAAAAGAATATTTCAAAATATTTCACTATCACGTGAAAATAGAGTGTTAAAAACTTACACGCAATCATCACTGTGCATGAAAAGAGATCACGATGAAGTTAAGCTAATTAAATACAGAACAATGTGCAATGCTACTATTGGTTTTAATGCAAAAGGGATTTAGAGATAAACTTACAGTTTAAAATCACCATTCTTTTGCTGCTTTTTATTTTCCCTGTGGAATTATCAAATATTTATTTAAAATACTAACTTTATTATAGTTTTATTTAGAAAGTATTTTGATGCTAAAGCCGATTTTTAAAAAAACAACTTGTTAATAAGTCAAATCAAAATGATACAAGTAGAGTACACCTAATCTAATAGCATTTTTGCATTGTTTCTGATTTTATTTTGCTACCTCAGAACAGTGGAAAATTATATTGAGAAAATATTAAATTGAGAAGATCAAATCAGTTCCAACCCATGAAAGAGATAACTACTGGCTTTGAACACATGAAATTATGAATTTCAAGAAAAGTCTAAAAGGGAACAAGTAATCACGTACTAGAAATATTTATTTAAATATATCGCATTTCACAACTCACTTAATACAGGAAGGAGGTATTTCCTCTTCATTAACAGGGACTTGTACTCCCTTTTCCCACTCTTGACGCCATGGATCCGAGATTACTAGATACTCGCTCTCAAAAAGAATTTCAGTATCTGCCAGTTTCATTGCACTTATAAGATCCTTGCGGAAAAGCTAAGGAAGTAAACAGAAAATTAGACACAAAAATACCACCATGTAAAACAATATTTCTTTATTATTTTTAATTAACTTATTTTTTATTTAACAATTTTTTTTTAAAAGAAAATTTACTTGCGTTGGGCACTTCCTACTAATGGTTAAAAATCTAATATATAATTTTTTAAACAAATATATTGTTGCTGTTAAACCCCTATTTTAAGGAAAGTAAATCCAATATTTAACTTTGGTATTTAGGGTGACTTATGTTTAAAAAATAAAATGAACAAAAAAAAACTTATTTAAAAAGATGAGGCCCAGCTGCAGTGAGGAATGTAGAATCTCCCATGAAAAGCAGAAAATAATTTTTTAGTCACAAACTAAGTATTTGCACAGGGGCACTCAGAACTAAGGTTGTCAACGGTTAACCGGTCCCATTTAACCGCAACTTCAATAAGCCCGTAATAGCTTTTTACCCCGGATTTCGTTTTTGTTGTGTTGAGCGAAGGTGACTTCAAATAGCTTTCTCCATATTCTGGTCTATAAATTATATACACATCATCACTATTAGTTTACTTCACCTACAGCTTAGGAATGCTTTTTTCTTTTTAAAATTTTAATTTGCTTAGTTGTCTAGGCACTGTACACGGCTGTTACTACAGTCTGACCGCTCTAAATGAACTCAAAGGGACCGGGGGAAAAAAAAATGACTTACTGAGTTTTCTAGTTAGTAAGCGTAGATTAATCAAGGACAATGTTGATATTGAGGGTGGTGGGGTGGTGAGGGGTAAGGCTAGAAGGTCTTTGATGTTTCACATAAAAGGAAGCCTCTTGCTTTGACATACCAATACAAGACCGTGAGAAGAGACACCTTCCCTCCCCTCCCCCACTGTTATACATCTGCAATGGGTAGGGGGAAGAAACATTTTTCTTTTTAAAATGAGTCAGAGCATGCCTTGGAAAATGCAGAGTGTAGCTCAAACCCTATGTGAATCGTCGTGTGTGCGGCGAAACTCAATAATTCTGGCAAGTTGACGAGTGAAACATAATATGGTATTTAAATAAATTCCATCTTATTTTCACTGTTACTACGTAAGCTTTATAATTTTATTATTTCTATTTTTAATTCGCAAGTTGACCGGCATCAGACACGAGAGACAAACTCGACATCCCAACAGACGAGGCGTGGGTCTTTTAAACTAAGGCAAAATACCTCACTAAATTTAACAAACGGTTTAACCGATCCTCTTAGTTTTTAGAAAAGTTAATCACGAGTCCTCCAAAAAAAAATATTAAAAAAATAAAAATAAAAAAATTGACTTTAAACCATCACTGTTTACTTTTTTCTTCTTTTGTCGTCACAACCGCTGAATTGAGGGCATCGCCAAAAACAAAAATAGCTGAACACAAGCGGGGGAAGCATGCTCTGATGCCACCATCAGACGACGTGAGGCGAAAAAACATTCTCTCGTTGGTTCTCAAAAGCATATACACTGGGGCCCACTTAACTCGAGCCCTGGTTAACTCGCCAGCTCTATTAAGTCGACGTTTTTTGGTTTTTTTTTGGAACCACTAAATTTCCTCTTCGTCTTTGCATTTTTTCGGCGGTTAATTCGTTTTTTTAAAGTCGTCAAAACCTAATATTTCGAGCACAAAAGAGTGCCAAATTTGCAACTTTACGTCGGTTAGCTCGATCCCCGTCTGTTCGCCTAGCAATGCACTTTGGCATTTTTAGTTCAAAACAGTGTTGACATCTCGCTTTCTTTGAGACTTCCGGCTATTGTGTGATTCTACGAGATTTCAATAAAAATTACTGGATGTTTTTACTTTCAATTTGATTCCGTTAGATTGAGTATGTATTCACCAGAGGTACTCAAAAATCGCGATAGTGGTCTTTATTTCGCTATGCATGTTATGTTATTATTAAACTTAATTCATTTTCTGATGCATTAATCATTTTATTTTTTAAGATAAACGAATATCTTTAGAAAAGAAAATAAAGGTTTGTATCGAGAATCGACGGTGGTTTTTATATAATTAAATAAAAAATTATTATTCTTTTAAAAGTTTGTTGTTGCTTTGTTACCAGTAAGATACGTGACTGTGACTAACGCGCGTGACGCTGAAATCAAATCATTTTCTTAATATTCTAGTAGATATATAATATACGCGTCATCACTGTTGTAGGTCGAATTCTGATAAGGTCAAGGCCGCATTTGTTACTATTTATATTACAAGTTACACGTATCATTTGATTGACAGAGGAAATTCGAGTGCGGTCTCATAGTGACAGATATCCTGCACGTCAAAAGCATTAAACTTAAAATTACCATATTGATATGTTTTTTTTAAAATTCACTGATTCGACAGGCATTGCAAACACGCGCCATGAGGCGAGGCGAAAAATTTGACCTTTAACGCATGCGCAGACAATTTTAAACTGGTAACTTTAAAAAAAATTAAATTGAATCAAAACATGACCACAGAGACGTAATCAAAGTCATTTTACTTTTACTTCGGCAAAATACATATATATATATATAAATTCCTGACTAGTCATAACTTTTCCCGACTTTCAAGACCAGGAAAATTATTTTAAGAGAATTCCCGACTGAGTGGGAACCCTGGGTTATATTTACATTATTTAAATTGATTGCAGTCTCACCCCCATTATGTTATATTTAAACGGTCCTTAAAAATGAACGGTCTTAACCTTTAAGAAAGAGTGAAGAAATATTAGGGTCCCGATATTCCGATACGATTCTGATTAAATCATTAATCGTCCCATCACTAATTAACGCAGATCATGTATATAATTATAAAGAAATGTCAAACGCATGTTAATATTTTGCCGCCATATTGGTTTTCGTTTAAGTCGGTGATCGGGTATCTCAGCGCCATTTTTCATACCCAGTGGCCGTCGACTTAAGCGGGCCCCACTGTAGTTGATATAGTGATCAGCGGTTAACTGGTCTTTTTTTGAAAGGTTAAGCGGTCCTCAAAAACGAGCTGTCTTAACAACCTTACTCAGAACTCTTAAGTTTTATTGATATTTATTGTGATCGATTGTGGGATTTAATGTGAGATATAAAATTTGATCAACTAACACAAAAGTTCTGAGTCCCCCTGTGTGACTACTTAGTTTGTGACTAAAAAATGATTTTCTGCTTTTTCATGTGAGATTCTACATTCCTCACTGCAGCTGGGCCCCATCTTTTTAAAAAAGTTTTTTTGTTCATTTTATTTTCTACTTTTATGCATTAACAAAAGATTTGTCAAACTTAATTTCATTCATGCAAATTTAAACAACGGAGGGGGCAGGGAAAATGTTTGGTCACGGATGGCTGAACTTAAGTCAGCGTGACGCGTAAAATGTCAACAAAAGCTGGCCTCTACATATAGAGATAAACTAAAAATGCATTATTTTAATTACGGTACATTCGATCGATCTGAAAATTTAATAGCTTAAACATCCCCACAAGCCAAACCTACTGTGAAAATTTCAGCACTCTAGCAAGTAAGATAATGTGTTAACGAGCGTTTTGAAAAAGTTGACGACAGATCCGGAAGCGTTGAATCCGGAATCCTGCACGAGTTAATAGGATAGGGGCCTCAAAAATACCCTTTTGTCATTTCTTTTACATGCCTCTATTAAAATGTACAAAATGTAGTCAGCAGTGCTATATTCCAATTCCTATACAAAATATCCAATCTAAATAACCAGCTAAAAATGACACAATCAATCATATTTATTTTATCTCTTACCTCAGCTGGTTTGTTGTGTCCAGTGTTCAAACCACTGGCTTTTGTAATAATGTTGGGACTTCGTTTGCTCATCTTTCCTTGTTTAGACATTTTTGAACCTAAAAAGTTGTTACAGCATTTGGTTATCAATATTACAAAATATTGAGCTAAAAGACACTACAAACATAATGAGCAGATAAAACACTTAGCAACTTTTAACTACTGGCTTTCAGCATACTTTGACTTTTTCCTTTTCTTGTCACTGGCTGCTCATCTTCATCACTGCTGCATTTATCCCTCTTAGACGGCCCAGGTTCTGATAGAACATATTTTGGAATAATAAATTTGATTTAATGACTACATTAGGTGTCTGAAGAAGATAAAAATTGTTAGTCTCTGTAGATAGTAATTAAAGAATTATGTGAGGAAAAAAATCAGTCCAAACATCAGCTTGATTATTGTCTTTTAAAAGCATAAGCATATCTTCTTTTACTATTTATAATTTTTCTATAGTTAAAGTGTTCTATTTGTTATGCCAAAACTCTATTGAATCTTTTGATTTTTGTCTATTCTTTAAGCAAATTTTCTTCGTTAATGTCCATTTTTTTTTATTTTAAAAAAGGTGTTTTACTAATCAGCTGTTGCTGAATTGCTTCCCCATCTTTCTCAATAATCTTTTGTTACCATGACTCATGTTAGTTTCTGGCAGTGCACCACCTTAATGGTACTGTGATATCCATTTCTAGGTACCTCATACATATTTTTCAGTCTGCTTTATTTTATTAATGTCATTAATTTTCTATAACCCTTACCATGTTTATTTTTTATATCAGTATTACATAGAAATATGGAGTAATAAAACTTACCAGGGCTGTCATCTCGTTTTCCAGACGTTTTCTTCGTGCCTTTTGTAAGAGGCATTTTGACAGAGATCTATGTACACTGATACCAATAACAGGTACATGCACTAACACAGTTTGATGTAGTTTAGTTGATGTCATCAAAATCGGGGTTGGATAGTTCAGATTCTAAAAATAAAATAAAACAATCTTGTTTATTTTGATGATTCCTAATATAAATTAATAATATATACATATTTTATCAATTATTCTGTTAGTGATAGTCACTGTTACTAGGCACTTGGGTGAAAATTTCAAAAAAAAATTTAAAATATAAAAATGTCATAGCTGTGTAGAACATTGTAAATGATTTACAAAAACATAAAGATCAATGTTCTAGCTCAAGTGGTTCGAAAGTTATGAATTTTTTTGTAAGACCTCATAATCACTTTTTTTAACATGGAGTTTTCCTCCACATTGTTTGCCCTTTTTTGGCTTTTCTTAAAACGCGAATTATTAGTGTGTACAATTATATAAAATTATAATATTTGCAGGGAATATAACTTGATATAGGTTTCACAATATACAGCTTCAAAAATTAAATTTATTTGAAGATAATACGTTTTTTAAAAAATATTTTATATGACTATATTTCTCTTATAAAAAATGTAAAAACATGCTGACTCAACATTTTTAATTTTAAAAATTAATTATACACTTTAAAAAATAAAATAAGTTATAATAAATAATAATAATAATAAATATATTTTTCAGAAGAATATTTAACTTACCTTTGTATTTGTATGATGAAAAAATAGTGTATAAACAATAATACAGGGAATTATTGATTCGTTTAATTGAAATTGATGATTATACTTTTTAGCTGCCCTTTTTCTATATACTTTATTTCTCATTTTAATATAAAAAATTTATAATGTTTTTTATTTTTTCAATTAATATGATTATACTAGCTTCATTTTGTTAATCAGTGTTGTGTTACTTAAAAAATCAATTATTTAAATTAAACACATCAGGTAAGTAACAGTTAATAACATGCTTGTTTTTTTTATTAATATTAGTTATATCTTGTGTATCTATGGAATAATGAGCAAGAAATTGTGTTAGTTATTTTCTTGGTGAATTCTAAGGATTATTGTGCAATATTGTGATATGTGAGTTATTACTGGATATTTATTTATTAAAGGTAAGTGCCTATTTACTTTTACTTCTAACAATAAAAGCCCATGTGAAAACTGATCAACATCTTATAAACAATTAAAAACAAATAGTAGAAACCCCAATAATCTTTAAAACTAAAAATGCATAAATGCCTAATCAGAAATAATCAATTTAAATCTTTCATTGATTTAAAATGTAAATAATTTAGCAGGCTTTACTTTCTAGTTTTATAAAATGTAATACTATTTTATTTCTAAAAATATTTCTAACTAAATCATAATATTAATATATACTGCATAGCTTATAAGAATAGTAGTAGTAGGCCTAAAGTAGGCTACTAAACTGATTAATGAATAAGGCCCAAAAGTTAATATATTAATTAATAAGTATATAAATTAAGTCTAAAAAATCTTAACAACTAATAGCCTATTTGATGATAAATTAATAAACTAAACACTTACAGTAACAATGATTATTAAAAATATTAGTATTATTGTTTATTGACATTATTGTTAAATTATAGTAAAGTAAACATAGTAACTAATTCATCATGCTATTAAATTAATAAAGTTTTACACTAATATAATGAATTCCAATCAATAATCCACTTCAATACCCTTATTGTGGCAAAACATACACTTAAAAACATTGCCGACGTTATCGGTAATAGGTATTTTCCAAAACACGTGTTAAAAAGTTTGTAAACAAAGGCTATCAAAGGGCACCCCATTTTGTTTTCAACATAGCAAAAAAAGTCCAAAGCTTACAGCATTGAAAATTGGCTATGTTAATCTTGACATGGTAACTTAAATACCGCATTAATATTACACAGACCGCATTTAAAACAAAAAAGTTATAACTTAGTGAAGTTGACAAATATTGACCATCAATTTTCAAAGTAAAAACTCTAAAAAATTTATTTTTTAAAATTTTCAATGGCATAAGCAAGATGTCTGACTCTTTGAATGGGCGGATGTTGAATTTATTATGGGACCAATAATCGACTATAACAATTGAAACAACGATACCCTCAGTAAATTAAAAAGTGGAGGTCGCCATTTTGACGAGGAAATTACGATACCAATTTTTCGGGAATATCCGGTCGATACCGAAGTGCCTACTGTTACAGACTCTCACTTCCAAATTTTTATGCTATAGTCTATAGTATACCATTTTATCGTCTTTCACTTTTGCATGCTTTAAATTCATGATGACCCCCTTTCCAGTCCATGACGGACTATGGGGCAAGTGATGTAGCGTTCACAAGTTATTAGCCATCACTAACGAGCAGGGGAATGTGTGGCCAGCACAATGCCCCAAGGGCCTTGCCAGTACCCGGGCTCGAACCTGCGACTCGGGATCTGCCGAGAGATCGATAGTCCAGTGCGCTACCACTTAGACTTAGACCATCGCGCCCCCTAAATTCAATAAACTTAATCTTATTAATACTTAATGGATTTTTGATGTCCAACAGTGCTAGTTATGGTAAGAATAAGAATAATTAGCCTCTTTAAATACAAAGTTTCGTCCAATTATGAATGAAACTATCACCTATGAAAGTTAATATAGTTAAAGTTACTTCATAATATATATTATTATATATACTATGACTATACTATATACTATATACTATACAAAGTTGAGTGAACTGGTACACTTAATTACGGCAGTGGCTATTGAGACGCTAACGTCTTAATAGCCCACGGGCTATTGAGACGCAAACAAAAAATAGGCCAATGAAAACTAAGTATTTACGGTTGGCGCATTTATTCTATCGATTGCGCCAACAAGCTGTTATAAACGCGAAGGAGTTATGACTTATGTATATATAACAATTCATTTTACCCATTGGAAATAATTCACTCACTTTGATTTTATTAATCCATAATATTGATAAGACAATAATATTGATGTCTGATAAGAAAATTATAAAGCTTACTGAGTAAACAGTGATGATAAAATGAAATTGATTTAAATACCATATCATATTATTTTTAAATCGTCAAATCGCCAGAATTATTGAATTTTGCGGCGCACACGACGTTTCCCCCCCCCTTTTTCCTAATTTTTCCTGTTTCAATAAGGTTTGAGCTACACTCTACACTCGCCGTACTCCCTTTCCAACACATAACAATTACATTTTTTAAAGAAAATATCAGTTTTGATACTAATATGGTAATCTTACGTCAAATGTCTTTGATTTGCATGAAAACTGTCACTAAAAGACCGAACTCGAATTTGAGGACCGATTAATCGCCCGGTATCTTTGCTACGTCTATCAAATGACTCTCGTAAAATAGGTACTTCACTAAGCAGCGCGCGCCGATCACTTTTTTGGATGCGGGAAACAGACTATAAACCGTTGACCAGAGAATGATAGGTCACGTGGTCATATGCTTTTATAGCTTTCTTTGTTTTCTTTTATATACTATACGTATTGTCAAATTACTTTTTTTCTTCATAAAGTCTTGTCATTTAACTGATTGTCCCGTAATATAAATAGTAATAGTCAGCGACATTGACCATTGTTCACATCAAACACTCTCGTACAATGCCTCGACAACTAAGCAAATTAATTTATTTTTTTTAAAATCATTCTATGTCCATAGCCGTTGGGGAAGTAAACTAATAGTGATCACGAGTATATTATTTATATACCGGAATATGGAGAAAGCGATGGGAAGTCACCGTCACTCGCGTTAGTCTCGTATGCTGCCCTGCATCTTAACCGTAACAAAACAAAAACGAACTCCGGGTAATATATAATATGCTAATACAGGATTATTGAAGTTGCCTAGAGACCTAGGCCTAGAGTGTAAACAAATAATACAATTTTAACGCTGATAATTTACCTCACCCACCACCCTTTTTACATGCATTTCTTTCTTTCTTCAAAAATAAAAAGAGTTGTGTAATTTTTAACGCAATCAATAGAATAAATGCGCCAACCGTTATTAGTAAATACTTAGTTTTCATTGACCTATTTTTTGTTTGCGTCTCAATAGCCACTGCCCTTGCCCTTAATTACTTAATAATCCAGTCACTCTTAAACTTAAACTCTTAAAGACAATTAAAATGACAGCTTTGTTTCCAATTAATTAAAACTAAGCAATTAAAAATTAAAACGAGAAATGAAGATTTGGCACAAAGGCAAAAAGTGGTAACCTACAATTCTGGTGCTCCTGGAACAAGGCAAGAAATATTCTAGTACTAATTCTAGTATCAACATCGTCGATCGTCATTCTCATGTTTTATTTATTTATAAATATCGAGATTGGCCTCCACCAAAGCGACTACAGATATGTAAATACTAACTAAGAGATTCATAAATATAAAAATAAAAGCAATCTTTGTAAAAATAAATTGGCCTATGTAATTATTAACTAGTAAATTATGCAAATGTCTTACTTTTAATCATTTTCACAACAAAACTATGCAATGTTTGGCGCCATGATGGCGAATTTCATTCCATGTCACGTGATCAGAAGGGGGGTAACAAAAATCACTTACATATTGTTTAATTCCCAATTTTTTTTAAACCTACATTAGCTTAAGTATAGTATTTAAGAAAATGCTAATGTATTTTTGTATGCCTACTTTAATCTATTTTTGTTTAATATCAAAAGAACAATATTTTGGAAATTTAAAATTATAACTGTTTCTTTTAAAGTTTTGTGCCGTTGCTCCCTTTAGGATTTAAAATTTATAACTTTTTATATTTAAATATGATCATCAATAATACGCAAAACAATATTTAACAATAATATTTATTTTTTTAATAATGAACAAGAAACAATATAAAGCAATACTGTAAATGACCTCAAATGGACTGTTTTGTTATGGGTATATAAGTAAAATGTGAAACTTAAAATGAGATGTTAAAAGTAAGTAACAATAAAAAAATAAATAATAATAATAAATAAAAATAATAAGGGGCCGTCCATAAAGTACGTCACGGTCCAGAGTTGGGGGGAGGGGGTGTAAGAAAGTGTGACAGTTTGTGACAGGGGGAAGGGGAGAGTCCAGCCATGTGTGACGTCACGCTGTTCTATATTAAATTTTAATTATTTTGTTAATTAAACCAAAAAAATTTGTTCGAAAATGTGACGTACTTTGGGGATTCTAGATTTGTGACAGGGGGGAGGGGGGAGTTAAAAGTGGTCAAAAATAGAGTGACGTACATTATGGATGGCCCCAAAGTACGTCACGCTATTTTTGACCATTTTAAACTCCCCCTCCCCCCTGTCACAATTTGTCACAAATCTTGGACCCCCCCCTAAGGGGCCGTCCATAAATGACGTCACGCACCTAGGGGGGAGGGGGTCACACTTTTGTGACGATGCGTGATGAGAGGGGGCGTGGTGGTCGAGTGGCGAACCGATGGTCATGGGTTCGAATCCATGCGAAGGCAAGGATTTTTTCACGGGGCCTAGGGCGCCCCTGAGCCAAGATAGCAAAATTTTACAAAAAGACTTAGATGAATTGATAAAATGGGAAACTAACTGGAGTATGTCTTTCCACCCAGAAAAGTGTCAACTGTTAAGAGTAACAAAGAAAAAGAAACAAATAAATTCAAAATATTACATTCATGGAAAAGAACTGACCCAAACTAAAGATGCAAAATACTTAGGAGTCTTAATAAATGAGAAACTATCATGGAATCCCCATGTCAATGAAGTTATTAAAAAATCAAACAAAACCTTAGGCTTTATAAAAAGGAACTTCAACAAATGTAATAGAGATATAAAACTAAAATGCTACCTCACTTTGGTGAGACCTGTACTAGAATATGCATCTTCTGTATGGGACCCATCCACCAAAGAAAACATTGATAAACTAGAACAAATTCAAAAAAGAGCTGCCAGATTCATAACAGGAGAATATTCGAAACTGACAAGAATAACACCATTAGTTAAATCATTAAACCTTGAAACACTAGAGGATAGAAGAACCAAGAGCAAAGTAGTAATCATACATAAAGCAATTAATTCTAATTTAGAAATACAACACAAAGATAACTTAATACAACCCTCAGATAGACATAAGGATAAAAACACCTTTCTTATTCCGTATGCAAGAACAAACACATACAAGTTTTCCTTCTTCCCGTCCGGAATTCGGGCGTGGAATGGGTTGCCTGAAGAATCCAGGAAAACCAACACTTTATCAACATTTAAATCTCTAATAAAAATGCAGGACTAAACACAAACCATAGATAAGCGTAGGACGCAATAATCTTCTGTATAGAAGGAGCGTCTGTAAACAGATAAGATAAGATAAGAGTCACCCAGCTCCGAATGGGTACCTAACACTAGTTAGGCGGCTGGGTAATGCGTGGAACCCACAAAGCCGTGTCCTGTGAACGCTGCATCACTTGCCAACAGATCATCTGTCATGGTCTGTGGGCGCAATTATCTTCTGCATAGAAGGAGCGACTGTATAGATAAGATTAGAAGAAGAAGAGAGGGAGGAAGGGGGATTGAAGAAATGTGACGTCACATCAAATGGGTAACTTAAAATAAAACTTCCACTGAAATATTTGGTCACTTACAATTTATTAAATGACTTTTTTTAAAAAATCAGTGCTTCTCAAAGTTCCGGTCGGTAGGCCATCAGACGCCGGTCGGCGTAACTTATCAAGAAATGAAAATGAAATCTTATTATAATCCGTAAGTTTGAGAACCCACGAGAAGGTGTGAAATTGTAGCCCAGCGTCGTTTGATGTTGACATCAAAGCATGTGTGATGTCACCGCTGTTCCGTTTGGTTCTCTCTTGGTAGTAGTCGGCGAACTTTTTTTGCCGTTACCCCAAAATATACAAATTTACAAGGGCTGCGTTACCCCCCCCCCAGACTCTAGGTCCTGCTCACATGACTCGGGGATTTGGGGAACTTCGTTAGCCTCGAAAATGCTATGGATGAGTTTTACAAGCATTGCAAGTGTCTAAAAATGATCTGAATAGGATTATGTGTAGATATTTTAAGTCAAAACGACACGGAATATCTTTTTTCTTTAAGGGGGGGGGTCTATTTGATAGAATTATAAACGTTTTAAGTTTGATATAAGTGTTAGATTGGTTTTTGGTCAAGCGCCCCTGTCAACTTAGATATAATGATAAATAAGCCCATTTAAAAATTAGTCAAGTATTCATTAACTTTATGGCATGCATCAAATTCTTGACATCGCAATTCGAGAGGAGCACAAAACAACTTTTCATCTTAGCTCAGTTATTAAGGCATTAATTTTAAATATTACAGAAAGGATAATTGATACAGTCAAGTCATGTGGATTAAGATTATTGTCACTCGTGTCAATATAAATAAAAGTATGGTGGATTTAGGTGTCTTTATATAGTACGTAGGTAAGACATCTACATAGTTGTCCAAATTTTAAAAAAATGCATTTTCTGGAAGGAACCGGTTCAATAATGGGCATATGTTCCAAGCGTTCATGTACACGTGGCGTATTTTAATATATCTAATGGATTGTAGTGGGATGTTATATGTCCCAAATGAGTCTGCATTACTCTCAAGAATTCTCTTTTGACCCCTGATGAGGTTATTTACCCCTGTTCGCCAACCTCTTTCTTACAGGATGCCGTCAGTCAATTGAGGGATTTTTAAAAGAATACTAGGGCTGCAGAAATTAACGATTAATTTCTCGATTAATCGTTAAAACGTTAACGATTATAATTTTTTTAACGATTAATCGACACACCACTTATAAATGTACTGGAAGTCTAAAAGTACAATATTTTGGCCGATAAATATAAAATAATTTCCGGACGATTACACGAACATTTTGGTTTTAAACTATTGACTGACGTGAATGTTCAAAATGTTGATAAAGGTGATTGTGTCCATTGAGTGAAATCGTTTGCCTACCATGCAATGTCCCCTCTAAGTCTAAGCTTCGTTGTTTCGTGTGCAAAGTTAAAAAAATAATAAACTCGTGTGCAAAGTTGCACAACATCCATTTTTGTGCAATATTTTACAAAATTTTCGGCGTGGTGATTCTAAACTCCTGTGTGGCGTCGGTCAAATATCAGCACAGCCGCACTGTTGAAAGGGAACATTGCTACCATGATCCTAACACTTGGCTTGCATATCACCTGCAAACAAAACATCCACTACAGTATCGGAAACTTCAGCTGAGACAATCTAAAGCTATGTGAATAATCGTTCAGCTCGTCTGGTTATATTGTCAATAAGACCCACTCATCACTTGAAACAAATAAGGACAATACACTTGTGTCTGTTTGCGTTGATGGTTAAAAGATGTCATATAAAGAAGACATTCCAGTGTTATTTCGATTTTCGACAAGGATTTTAATAAATGTTACTTATAAACAATAAATTTCAATTTTTGGCTTTAATCCAAATTAACGATTAATTAATCGTTAATGCTTCAAAAGTTGATAATAAAATTTAAATTAATCGTTAACAGCCCTAAAAAATACATGTTAAAAATACTATTTTTAAATAATTTTTTTCTAAACAAAGACGTTAACCGTGATGATTAATTGTCAATGTTTAATTTGTATGCATTAAAATAAAATATAATCTAAGGATGTTAACACAGTTCGTTTTCTGAAGGCCGGTTAAACGTTTTAAAAAATGCTTCACGCGGGTTACGATATTACAATGTAGACCTTCACTAAATAAATAATAAATACTTAAATGACAATAAAAGTGATTTAAAACATACTTATTTTCAAATAGAAAATAAGTTGTTTTTTGTTGTTGTTTTTTGTTGTTGTTTTTTTTTGGGGGGGGGTCAAAGCTTTGTGACGTATTTTTTAGAGGGGGGTCTAACTTTTTGTGACGATGCGTGACGAGGGGGGAGGAGGTAAAAAATCGGCCAAAATCGCATGACGTCATTTATGGACGGCCCCTAAAGTACGGCACACTTTCGAAAAAAAAATTGTTTTTTTATAACAAAATAATTAAAATTTAATAGAAAACACCGTGACGTCACACATGGCTGACCCCCCCTCCCTCCTGTCACAAACTGTCACACTTTCTTACCCCCTCCCCCCCCCTCTGAAGCGTGTCGCACTTTATGGACGTCCCTTAATTAAATTACTAAGGCCTATTGAACCCTTTACTTTTTTAACTTCCACACTTCAAACTATATTTTAATAACTAACTTCAATAATTGCGTAGGACACATGTGTCAAACTGAAGGCCCGTGGTCTTCATCCGGCACACCGAACAACCATAACTGACCCGCGAGATGTAGGCAGGCAGGGCCGGTTCAAGGCGGGAATGGGTACGATGCAACGGCGCTGTTGAAAAGTGTTAAATATAAAGAGACTGAGTGAGGATATTTTTAAAAAAAATTAATTAATAAAATTATGGACACGGAGAATAGCGAGCAAATCAAATTCCCCAAATTAGTAGCCTTGCCGAAGGATATGATACCAGAAACAGAGACATCTCTCGCCTTAATAATATTAAGTTGTGTGGTGATTTGATTCTCGTCTTCTTAGTAACGCAGTAAATTCCAGTTGCTCGTTTGGGATCGACTCATAAGAAGGGGAAGGGTGCGACCCAACCAATGGGGCATTTTTTTAATACTTTATATTAAATCCAACAAATTTGATCAATGGCAGAGTCGTGCCCCTCTCCCCACCAGTCAGCACGAACCCTAGTTACGCCACTGCTATGTGCAACACAATGAATCTGAGTTGAAGAGTCGATGTAGAGGGCAGTCTAAGTAGAGGGCAGTTGATGTAGTGGACAGTTGATGTAGTGGACAGTCGATGTAGATGACAGTCGATGTAGATGACAGTCAATGTTATAGTGGACAGTTGATGTAGAGGACAGTTGATGTAGATGACAGTTGATGTAGAGGACAGTCGATGTAGTGGACAGTCGATGTAGTGGACAGTCGATGTAGATGACAGTCAATGTTATAGTGGACAGTTGATGTAGAGGACTATTGATATAGTGGACAGTCGAAGGAGATGAGTCATCGTAAATAAAACTCAAATCACTTCCGGGCGTGCCATTGAGAATATTCTGTTATTTACTTTACCAGCTGTGGGCAAGTTTCAACAAATAATTCTTTCAAAAACGATTTTCTAAATATATCGCCATTACTTAAACAGCATGACTCGACAGTCTTGCATAGCTGTTACCACTCAGCCTGCAAGTCGAAATGTAAAAAATGTCCATCAGCTTTATAGTGAATAATTTATGAAGGAAAATCCACAAAATAAAGTTGTTGTTTTTTTCTTTTTGTTTTTTAAAACACTTGTAAGGTTTTTTATTTTTATTTATTTTTTAAATTTTATTTTTTAAATTATTTTTTTAACGTTTTGTCAAGTCAATGAATCAAACTGTGGGGGTGAAGGGACGACTGTGTATGAGCGTGCGTGCGTTGGTGAGTGGGGGTCTTAAACATAGAGAGTAAACATATATGATAAATAGACTAAGAGGATTTAGTTAGACTTGTCCGGGCATAAGTACTGAAATAAGTTGTATCACTGATACGCCTTGAACAATTAACATCATGAATTGATTTTAAATAGGGCCGCGAAAAGGCACCCAGTCTAGAACATTAGGATGGCGCTAAACTCAATTTATTCACATGCAACGCACACAAATAGATTTATATATCACAAACACACACGGAACACATATATATGTGTGTGTGTGTGTGTGTGTGTGTGTACGTTAGTGTGTGTGTGTGTGTTTCATAAATGTATGAAACGGGGCAAGAGGGAGGTGCGATTTGTCAGAGTTCTCTCGAAAGCTTCCCTTCCTTCGCACCGCCCTCCTCTAGATATAAGTGCATTTCACTCTAAGCGAAATTCTTTTCTGTTGAATGTAATTTGTTGATGCGACTGAAATTGACGGGAGATTTTGAACTTTTGCTATTCAGTACGACTGACAAAGGGCACATACTCCACTTTTGGAGAAGAAAAAAAAAGAAAGAAAAAAAAACGGAATCATGGCGCCAATATGACACAGCATAAAAGTTTGAAAGCAGACGCCAAAACAAATATCTATGCTGAAGAATCGGCAATACATATACAAAAATAACTTTTTAAAGTCTTCTTTTTTTCCCCCACAATGATCCTCTTTATTATTGCATAAGCCCACAATGAAAATGAGGATTATTTGAAACGATAAAGGGTCAATGCCATCTTAAAGAAAATGATGTTGCACTAAATATGGGTATTTGTGGTTTTTTGTTAACAAATCCATTACTATAACATTTGCTTTTTAAGGGACGTAGCTGAAAACCTGGAGAGCCCTTGTACTTGTTTATCATTAATACTAGCTCGAGGCCAAATTATGGTCATAATTAACCTTTCTATTCCTTATTCACGATAAGGACAACTTGTCCACGCTCTAGAAACTTTGCTCCATCTGGCATTCGTTGAAACATTCCTGAATTGTGTGCTTATGAAAACTGCGTGTTCTTTTATATATATATATATAAGCCGTTTTAATAGCGCCCTTAAAATAAAGTAATTCAGTGATCTCCAAGATTTCATACTGTGGACACATTGATATCCCAGACTTTAGGCTTTAGATACACCATATACATAATTTATATCCCAGATTTTAAACTTTAGACACCCCAGACACATTGATATCCCAGACTTTAGGCTTTAGATACACCATATACATTTATATCCCAGATTTTAAACTTTAGACACCCCAGACACATTGATATCCCAGACTTTAGGCTTTAGATACACCATATACATTTATATCCCAGATTTTAAACTTTAGAAACCCCAGACACATTGATATCCCAGACTTTAGGCTTTAGATACACCATATACATTTATATCCCAGATTTTAAACTTTAGAAACCCCAGACACATTGATATCCCAGACTTTAGGCTTTAGATACACCATATACATTTACATCCCAGATTTTAAACTTTAGACATCCCAGACGCATTGATATCCCAGACTTTATGCTTTAGATACACCATATACATTTATATCCCAGATTTTAAACTTTAGACACCCCAGACACATTGATATCCCTGACTTCATGCTTTAGGCACACCAGACATATTGATCATACGAATATACACATTTATTTTGCACAGTTTACATAAATCCACTATTCAAATTTTACTGCTTAAATTTGTCACCTCAAACTTTTTTTTTCACTCTCTTTTTAATTTAGGCCAAGTTATGTTGTTAAGCACTATTTTCTAATACATTACGTCAAGTAACATTTTATTACATGTATTATTTAATAAAACGCAGAAGAAAGCTTTACATTTTCCACCTTATTTTATTTATTCATTAATTGTAACTTGTATTATTTTAATAACAAAATTGTATCACTTCGTATAATTTATTTGTGTAGTTTTAAATATCTTGTTATCTTACAGTTTTAGAACAACCATGAACAAGCCATGCCTGCTTCATAAATGTTTAAAAATTTGAGAATCACTTTTGACTCGTGACGTAAAGGCCTCAGCAAACTATTCGCGGAGGTCGCGGTCTATTGGTTGAAAGAAATCAAAATAATTGCTCGGCCCTCAGCTCCGTTTTCCACCCATCTTCTGAGTGTTGAACCGAGAAGGTCTGAATCCATTGAGCGTTTTTTATAGGTGGGCACGGAAATAACCATTCGCAGTTTGCACGACTTCCCTATTCCACTCTTAATACTGGTTATATTAAAATAACTGCGGTAGCTTCAAGGTAGGTAGAAAACTTTCCCTCACCTGTAGCTATAGTTAGATTAATTTATTTAGCTTCAAATGTTTTAAAAAAATGTAAATAATAATAATAAATACAATAAATGGCTATTTTAATTGTTTAAATTTTATCTAAGATCACACAATGCATTTCCTGGCCAAGAAAAATCCTTCATGTTCTGTTCATTTAAAAATTTCCCCCACATTGTTATGACCTCAAACTACATATTGTGCTGTTTAAATGAAGGATCAAAATAACGAATACAATTTTTGTCTTTATTACATTTCGTTAAAGGAGGGAAACAATAATAAATGAAATAACATTACTGAGTAAAAACCCTAAGATAATATAGCATGAAATTAGTTCTTCCAATCTTATTCAATCAAACTTACTTTTTGTTTAAGAAAATTAAAAACTAATAAAAATGTTATTTTAAAAGAAAAATCAGAAATGCGATGTTTTGTTCTTTCAACTTGATTGCATTCTCTTTCTCTCTCTCTCTCTCTCTTTCTCTCTCTCTCTCTTTCTCTCTCTCTCTCTCTCTCTCTCTCTCTCTCTCTCTCTCCCTCCCTCCCTCCCTCCCTCCCTCCCTCCCTCCCTCCCTCCCTCCCTCTCTCTCTCTCTCTCTCTCTCTCTCTCTCGCTCTCTCTCTCTCGCTCTCTCTCTCTCTCTCTCGCTCTCTCTCTCTCTCTCTCTGTGTGTGTCTCGCTCTCTCTTTCTCGCTAGCTATCTTTTCAATGAATATTTTTTTAGAGGGTTTACATTAATCAAGTTGAAAATAGTAAATGACTCATGGGGCCGTCCATAAATGACGTCACGCGATTTTGGTCGATTTTTTAACCCCGTCACGCGTCGTCACAAATAGTTAGAAAATACTCTAAAAATATGTCACAAAGCTTTGACCCCGGCCCCCTCCAAAAAACAACACTTTATTTTCTATTTGAAAATAAGTATGTTTCAAATCACTTTTATTGTCATTTAAGTATTTATTATTTATTTAGTGAAGGTCTACATTGTAATATCGTAACCCGCGTGAAGCATTTTTTTCAAAACGTTTAATCGGCCTTCAAAAAACGAACTGTGTTAACATCCTTAGATTATATTTTATTTTAATGAATACAAATTAAACATTGACTATTAATGATCACGGTTAACGTCTTTGTTTAGAAAAAATATTTAAAATTAAAATGTATTTTTAAAAAATCCCTCAATTGACAGACGGGCATCCCGTAAGAAAAAGGTCGGCGAACAGGGGTAGATAACCTCATCAGGGGTCAAAAGGGAATTCTTTGGGGTAATGCAGACTCATTTGGGACATATAACATCCACTACAATCCATTAGATATATTAAAATACGCCACGTGTACATGAACGCTTGGAACATATGCCCATTATTGAACCGGTTCCTTCCAGAAAATGCATTTTTTAAAAATTTGACAACTATGTAGATGTCTTACCTACGTACTATATAAAGACACCTAAATCCACCATACTTTTATTTATATTGACACGAGTGACAATAATCTTAATCCACATGACTTGACTGTATCAATTATCCTTTCTGTAATATTTAAAATTAATGCCTTAATAACTGAGCTAAGAAGAAAAGTTGTTTTGTGCTCCTCTCGAATTGCGATGTCAAGAATTTGATGCATGCTATAAAGTTAATGAATACTTTGACTAATTTTTAAATGGGCTCATTTACCATTATATCTAAGTTGACAGGGGCGCTTGACCAAAAACCAATCTAACACTTATATCAAACTTAAAACGTTTATAATTCTATCAAATAGATTCTACCAACCCCCCCCCCTTTTTTTTTAAAGAAAAGGGTATTCCGTGTTGTTTTGACTTAAAATATCTACACATAATCCTATTCAGATCATTTTTAGACGTCATGATTGTAAAACTCACCATTAGCATTTTTTTTTGCTAACAACGATCCCCCAAATCCCCGAGTCATGTGAGCAGTACCTAGATTCTGGGGGTTGAGGGGGGGGGGAAACGCACACATAAACTTGTATATTTTGGGGTAACGGGCAAAAAAATCGCCGACGGAGCTGCGGTTACATCACAAATGCTTTGATGTCAACATCAAACGACACAGTGTAACAATTTCATACGTTATCTTGTGAGTTCTCAAACTTAAGGATTATAATTGGATTTAGTGTTCGTCTCTTGATAGCTTACGCCAACCAGCGTCTGATGGCCTACCGACCGGCACATTGAGAAGCCCTGATTTAAACAAACAAAAAAAAGTCATTAAATAAATTGTAAGCCACCAAATATTTCAGTGGAAGTTTTATTTAAAGTTACCCTTTTGATGTGACGTCACATTTCTTCAACCCCCCTCCCTCCCCCTCGTCACGCATCGTCACAAAAGTGTGACCCCCTCCCCCCTAGGAGCGTGACGTTATTTATGGACGGCCCCCATCACTAATCAGATCAAATTCCGTTCATTCAAGAATATATTGTCAATGATTTTGAGTGTGTGTGTTTGTGTGTGGCTATGTCAGAAATCAATGTGTATATCATCATTCAAATTCTTAAAATTTTATCATTTTTAAACTAGTGAATGTCTCTCTCTCTCTCCATATCAAATGTGAAGAGTATATCTCATTGGAACAATCAACATTCCGTTACAACTGTATTCGCTCACTTCATTGGCTGCCTATACAAGCCCGTATTGATTACAAACTGGCCGTTCTCTGTCACAATTTCTTTTCGGACTCATGCCCATCGTATCTTACTGAACTTTTGTCGGTCTACTCACCCACTCGCAAGCTAAGATCTTCTGCAGACACACGCGTTTCTCTCTGTTCCTACGACACGCACCAAAACGTTTGGTGAAAGGTCATTCTCTTTTTGTGCAGCCAAACAATGGAATTCTCTACCATTACACATACGTAGTATTCAAACAACCAAGTCTTTCAAGACTGCACTTAAGACACATCTTTTCACAATTTATTTTTAAAATTGATGAAACAACATTTCTTGTAAATGATTAACGTAGCTTATGTATAATGTATTGTAATTTTTTTGTGTTTGTTGTGATATGAAAGTTAATTTAATACTTATAAGTATGTTATTTCTTTCATGTAAAGCGCTGTGAGCCCAGTTCCTTACTGGGATACAGCGCTATATAAATAATCAATTTATTATTATTATTATTATTATTCTCATCATCATCAGCATCATTTGTCCTTTGAGTTCCTTGTGGAACATAGGGCCTCTGTCAAAGCTCGCCACTCTACACGGTCCTTTGCCAGTCGCTTCAATTCTTCCGAGCTATTCCCAGTCCTTCCAGTCTCGTCCAACATGCTGCGTCTCCATGTACGCTTGGGTCTTCCTCGTTGTCGTTTGCACTGGGGGTTCCAATCTAAGGCCTTGCCTAGCCCTGCTGTTATCTTTTCGAAGGGTGTGTCCAACTGTATTCTCACTAATGCTATATTTCTCTGGTTTATGCAAGCAGGAATCACATAAACGATTTTTTAAAAATTGTTGATTTTGAATTTAAAAAATAAAAGTAATAATTTACGCTTCAAAGAAACAAAACATTATTATATTAATTTCTTACAGACAGCATACAACCAGTAAATCTAACAACTGTTTACTTACACTGGCCTAGTACACATAGTACAATATAAGTAAATAATTTTATGGATATAAATAGTTTTTTTTTCCTTTTTCTATATAATAAATGTTCCGCACTTCCACAGACTTGACGCCCCGAAGACTTGCGATCCCATCATGTTGTGGTTTGTTTTATTAGTTGCAAGTCTGTTCTGTGGGGCACAAGCAGGGAACGGTTTTCGTCGCGATTTCTACAACCGTGATAGCTACATAGGACCCAATTCCAGGGAGAGAATAAGAATGGGACCGGAAGCCGTTCACGAGTGGATCACACTTGACTACGACTGGCCCTGTGATTGGGTCAGAGAGTACTACACTCTCAAAGGATGGTTTGATCCCAAGGTCAACTCACTTTCTGGCATTGACGTCCACAACGACGACATCTACGTCACAGTTCTGCGCTTGAGCAGCGGCGTCCCATCGGGGCTCAACAAAGTGGTGGTCAAGCACGGGCAATCGCTGCTGCAGCCGTTTCCAAGTCTGATCTTCAACGAAATCGGAAATTGCTCGAACCTTCAGTTCCCCATCTCGACCGCCACTGACCCGAACACCGGTCTCATGTACGTCCTCGATGTCGGTAGGGTTGGTCTTGCTCCGACCGACGACGGATGTCCGGCAAAACTAGTTGTCCTTGACCTCAACAACAACGGCGCGTTTGTGAGGAGCCACGATTTCCCAGAGCACGTCGTGTCCAAGAGGACAAACCTCCTGAATGATTTAGTCCTGGACTACGTCACTAGAGGCGGGAAGATCGCCCGCTACGCCTACATAACGGAGACGCTGGGCTTGAAGGTTGTCGTGTTCGACTTTGTTCAGAACAGGTCGTGGGCGTTCACCGATGATTCCATGAAGACAGACGAAGACAAGATCATTACCATCAACAACGTCGCCTACCCATCGGACACGCCCGTGGATGGTATCGCCATAGACCCCGAGTTTAAATTTGTCTACTACTGTGCCGTTGGGAGCAAGAAATTGTTTCAGATCCCTACATTTGTCCTGAGGGATCCCAACGGTCAGTTTCATGAGAACCGTCGATTTGTCGGCAACAAGATATCCAACTCCGATGGCATTTTCTTCGGTCAGAAGAATTTGTATTATGGCGCCCTGGCATTGAATGCTGTCTACAGGTAAATTAACCAGTGTTGCATAATACAAAACTTGTTTACTAAAACAGAACGTTTTACATAATTCATTTATTTAATCTTACAACAGAAGCACTAGCACAGTGCTTCGCAAAGTGGTGGTCCGCGGACCAGTGCCGGTCCGTGGGCCATCCGACCCCGGTCCGCAGAAATTTTTTTTTAAAGTACAGAAAAAAATGCCAGTGCAGGAAAAATAGTGCACCGGTCCCTGGTCCAATGGAAAAAGTCCCGCCGGTCCGCCATACTAAAAACTTTGAGGAGCACTGCACTAGCAGACACCATCTGGTGATACCACCAAAGTTAACTAACAAATGAAACTTTTAGAAATCCAGACTCATGACGCAATGTGACGATGTAAATATTCTCCCCTGACACAATTCATTTAACTATATTTTCATATGTAAACAAAATTATAAGGAATTAGTTCTTGCGTATAACCTTATAATATATGGCACGGTGAGGCCAGGTAAGAATCTCAAATTATCAATTTGAAATAATTTTGTCGACTAGGCTAAAATAATAATTTAATAAGTTAAAATCGTGTAACAATTAATAACTGTCTTTAATTTTTGAACTAAATCATCTATTTCCCTAGTTGATTTCTTGTATATGTTACGGCCAAAGCCCGAAGTACTTACAACTAACACTTCTATTTCGGGCTTTGGCCGGCCATTTCGCGAAGTGACTGGGTATCTTTGGCCAAAGCCCGATTTGGTAGTGGAAGACGTGTACGTGGTAGGAAAAAGGGTGCCACACTTCGACGATACTATTGCGTTAGTCTGTCCTTTTCGGGGAAGGCCCAGCCGTTGTGACTAGTTTTTATTATTCTGACACAGTGGTTTCATTGTGAGTACTGTATTACTCGTATTTGTAACTTCTCAATCAATGTTTTCAGTCGAAAGGATAAACCAATGGTCACTTACAGAATGTGTAGTGGGGGTATAACAACATTTGATATGAAAATCAGATTCTCTGATACTTTGAATACGTTTTTACAAGGAAAAGCCAATAAAATCAAGATCCTCACCGGACATTAATACATCACTTTAATAGAGGACGTTAAGCAGGCTAAGGTAAAGGAGAAAAAGAAAGCGTTGACTATAGTCTAAAAAAAGTATGATGTCCTTCAAGTTGGCGGCAAAGAAAGACGTATTGTGCCAGTAACAGGAGACACTAACATTATTTTGTACTATTTGAATTCAGAAGAACTGTCAGACATACTGGACGATACTCAGTTGAAAATTGGACATGGAGGTCGCACACGGATGGAAAAGGGGCAACAAACTAAGTACAAAAATGTCACCAAAGAAGTCATTACATTCTATCTTCGCTTATGCAAGCCATGCCAGATCAATGTCTAATCCTAAGAGAGGTCTATTTTCTAAAAATATGTTATTTAAAGAATTCATCTAGAGATGTCAGGTGGATCTAATAGACATGCAAAGTAGTCCTGACGGCAAGTGTGGGTTTAAACTCAATTATCAGGATCAGTTAACCAAGTTTGTATGACAGCGACCTCTTAAAAGCAAAACAGCAGAAGAAGTTGAACTCCAGCTACGTGATGTCTTCACTACCATAGGGGCTCCATGCGTGCTTCAATCAGATAATGGGAAAGAATTTGCGAACCAAGTTGTAAATGAACTTAAGAACATGTGGCCTGAACTAAAACTGGTACTCGGAAAACCGAGGCATAGTCAAAGCCAAGGTTCCGTCGAACGTGCCAATCAAGTTGTTCAGAATATGATAACGACATGGATGCAGACAAATGGATAAAAAAAAATTGGACTGAGAATCACCGATTTGTTCAATTCATGAAAACCCGTTCTTTTCACAAAGGCTTTCAGCAGTCGCCATATATGAGGCCATGTTTGGCTGCAAAGCAAAAGTTGGGCTGAGCACCTCAAATCTGCCAAGAAAGGTGATCGATAAAATATAGCTACGGGGGAAGATTTTGAAAACGTCGATCAAGAAATGGAGGATGCTATAAATGCATGGACTTCCTCCAGAAATGGAGATGCTGCCGTGCTGGTGGTGGAACCATGTGGAAGTTTAGACCGGTTACCTGACTATAAACGTGCGAAAAGGGTGTATATAGTATGTGAAAAAGTGTTAGTTTTGGACCACTTTTGTGAATCCTGCGGAAAAGATCTGCATGCAATTTGTGGAATCTGTAGTGAAGCAGACAACGGATGCGGAGGAAAGAAACTTGCGGGCTATGTCATAATAAACCAGAAAACAGGAAGAAGAGGTCAGCAGCTCACAACAGTTTGCTATAATGTTAAGCTGCGAAGATGATTAGAAATTCAGATGCAAAATTCCCACCACTGAAAGTTGGAGATAAAGTCCGCGTTCGTATATCAGATGTTGATAGAGGTCGCGGTGATCCAAGAAGCGTTCTTGCGGTTGTCATGAACTTTGAGGATGGCTTCTATGAGCTAGGAAAAAGGCATGTTGTTCTCAAACAAATGTATTATAGAAGTGAGTTTTCCATTGTACATGAGAAATTGCTCACACTAGAATCCGTGGGCACAGAAGAAAATCATCACGAACCGTCGCGTCTTCCCAATCACTGATTGGTGGCTCGATGCAATGGCAGTACTAAGTATGCGATACACATCGCTGCAAATGTATGAAGAACAAACGATTATTTAAATCACAATGCCATAAAAGTTAACCCTGTTGTAATAATTGATAACAGAAAGAAATGGTTTACTACGCTTATAATTTTCTCCTTTGTCACTGATTTTTATCATTTGTAATTTTTAAAAAATAATATATTAAGTATTAAATTTTACTAGTCAACCTTCAATCTGCTCATGACTTCTTTCTTCGGGCTTTGGACAATCGACCCACGCCATTTCGAGCAGTGGCCGATTTCGGGCTTTGGTCGTAACATATACAGTCTTTTAAAACTATCTGGGGAACAGCGCAACGAGGTCTTTTTAAAACAAAGTTATGTTTTATGTCCCTTTCCCGGTAGTTTTTTCCCCGTGCTACGTTTGTCTCCCACGTACACAGTTCATAAAACCTAGACCCTGAATTTCTCTGATTGTTTCAGATGGGACTTCGGTAAGGACACGGAGCACGCCCCTGAAAGCAATGTGTCTCTGCTGACAGAGGTGGAGGTGGCCCAAGACGACGAGAGGGCCAGGTGGGTGGAGAGTCTGAAGATAGACTCCAGGGGCTACCTGTGGTTCACCTCCTCCAGACTGCACGAGCTGTTCGCTGGCACACTTGACGTCAGTGGACGGAATGGAGCCAACTACCGCATCAATCGCGTCTATGTTGGGGAGAAACCGTATCTGTCTAAATTCTAACTAAACCATATTGGAAGGTTTTTCTTTTAGTCAGTGTGGAGGAATGTTGACTGCTGTAGATTGACGCTGTTTATAGGCCAGTGTTTTGTGAAGTGGAAGTCCTCCATGGCTGAAATAACTTTAATATAAATAAAATATTAATTAAGTTATTAATATAACATTATATTATTAAACAATATAATTTGCAATTGTCACGCACGTAGTGTCTGTCAGTCCTGACGCTACTAATTTTAGAAAGCAGGGAAAACCAAATTACTGCACCAATGCATCAAAAGGTGTGCAAATTAAATATGCACTGTAAAAAAATATTATATGACTTCATTGTTTTCGCTGATATTTTAATTTTGGAAGAGGGATCAATGTAAAAAGAGGATTTGATGATAGTTAATTATAAAATCAAAAAAGAAAGGGGCCGCCGTAGGCGCCCTACAACACCTATTATAAAATATTTTGTGTACATTTCAGAAAGTTTAATATTTCGTATTTATCAAACAAGGACAAGTTAGTTGGGCTTTTGAAAAAGGTCGGCGCCGTAGGCGCCCTAAAAAAAGTGAATTTTTTATAAAATAAATAGATTTCAGATGAAAACTTCCGTCATTTTTGAAGGGTGATACGCTAGTTTTATAATAATTCATATATATATATATATATATATATATATATATATATATATATATATATATATATATATATATATATATATATATATATATATTATATATAACTGATTTATATCTAATATCAATATTTAAAAACACACGCACGCGCTCACACACACACACACTTTTTCCACATTACCCTTTTGAAATCAACTCATATTTAGTTTCAATGAAGTGATTCCTGGGTAATTTTCTTTATTCATGTATTTATATGTCTAGGTTTGGACCAAAGTCACTGTAATTTACTGACATGAATATTTCTGGCCAGTAAGAATGTCACACGTCAAAGTTTGTTAACACATTCCAGGAAGTTTGTCGCCAATCAGAATTTTTCTCGTTCTAATTCTAAATTGGTGAAAATATTCAATCGTCGACCTCTGGAAAATTGTAGAGTGATTTCAGAAGAAAAAAATGTTTTGCCGCCTTGGCGTCTGCTTGATGATCATGTATCGAACCCGCCATGAGCCGGACCTGGTTATAGCAATCATTTTTTTCTTTAGTTAAAAATAGACATTAATATTTTAAAAAGATGACCAAAAATAAAATTCTAATTGTAGCGAAGAAAAACATTAATAAAGGAGTGTTCAAACGACCTGTGGCGGACATTAATGTTCACATCGGATATTTTAAATTTCACCAACACCTGTTTCGCAAACCGCCAGATCGCACGTTCGTCGGATTTGTTTGACCCTCGCCATTGATCAGCTCGGCCACGTACGAAGATCACAGGCGTGAAGGAAACATAATCAATAGACGAGTACAATGCTATCCTGAAGACGATCGGGTGACCGACACAGGGTTCACCGACAAAACGGCCCCGGACAAAACGGCCCTGACAAAACGGCCCCGACAAAATGGCCCTGGATTAATAGATGGACTAAAATTAAAATGTCAAATCAAATATCAAATTCGTATTTTTACTCACCTATTCAGTGTCAGGTTTTGCTAATAATAAACAATAATAATGACATCACAATAGTGAATTTAATAGTCTTTACGCGAAATGGTACCAATCGCGGCTGTTTGTTGACAAGAAACAATATAATAACATCACAAGATATAATTTTACAATTTTACCACTTTATTTAAGGGTTAGAAAGTTGACAATAGCTTAAAATGAAAAAAAAATTAAAGTTTTTGTTGAAAAATGTTAACAATTTGACTGGGGGCGTTTTGACCGGAACCGTTTTGACGGGTCACCCCAACACAGTTGTTACCTTGTCGATTAAGAAAATCAATGGTTAGTGCGTGAAGAGTGTCTTGTTTGTTTTTATTTCTTGGAGGGTGGGGGCACTCACACACTGCTATTCCTCCATCACCTCAAATAACTCCATCATTTGCCGCCCCCCCCCGATTTTGGTCATGTCTGTTGGTAAATGTATTATTATTATTATATTTGAGGGCTCACCGCGAATGAATTGGACAGTTTTAAAAAAAATGGAGTAAGAACTTTTGGAGTGGACTTTTGGATGAAGTTTGCTCATTGATAACAAACAATGACAATTTGGCTAGCAGTAGCAGCTCAATACATGTACTTTATAGAAAATCAAATTTTCGAATCCATATGTTTATAAACTAATTTTAAAAAGAAAATGATTTTAGCAGACACATAAGGACTTCGCTGTATGTATATTTAGAGAGTATCAATAAGAGTTCCAGTAAGTTTTGAAGATCAAACAACGTCATCGTGTTTAAACTTAACATCGTCCTTAAATTATATTAAACTTTTAGTTAGGGTTTTCATTAAGGTATTATAATATAGGTTGTACTTGTGCAGAATGCATTCGCGTATCATCATTGGAAATTCAACCATGTTAAGTTTAGTCAGCGGTGTACACGGTGGGGCAAAGGCGGCGCTTGCACGTACTTTGTGTACATTACAGAATTTTTTAAAAAAGGGAACAATGTAAAAAGAGGATTTGATGATGGTTAATTATAAAATAAAAAAAATCTTGACTTGACTTGACTTATCTATACAGACGCTCCTTCTATGCCGAAGATAGTTGCGTCCACATGACAGATGATCTGTTGGCAAGGGATGCAGCGTTCACAGGCCACGGCTTTGTGGGTTCCACGCATTACCCAGCCGCCTAACTAGTGGTATTGTTAGGTACCCATTCGGAGCTGGGTGACTCAGGGACGCCCTAGCCCCGGGAACAAACCCTTGCCTTCACACGGATTCGAACCCGTGACCATCGGTACGACAGTCCAGTGCGCCGTAGGTGCCCTACAACCCCTATTATAAAATACTTTGTGTGCATTTCAGAAAGTTTAATATTTTGTATTTATCAAACAATAACAAGTTAGTTGGGCTTTTGAAAAAGCTGCATTTTTTCAAAATAAATAGATTTCAGCTGAAAACTTCCGTCATTGTTGACGGGTGACACGCTAGTATATATATTAAAAATGAATTTAATTTTTTATTATTTTTTACTTTATTTTAATCCGGCCCTCCACAATTCATTACTTCATGGACTACTGCCCTCCTTGCAAAAAGTTTGGACACCCCTGCACTAAGGCGATTTGAGACGGCTAACTTGAGAATGGTTTTAACATAAGATTAACATACGGAGAAAGATATTAGGAACTTGGATATCTATTTTCTGTCTAAAGTATCAGTTGTTTAAAGTTTGTTTTGCAGGATAAGCGCATCCACCGAATGAAAAAATTGTGTGCTAAGCCAATGGATTTTTTTCGCCATTTCTCCATGACATAATCCATTTAGCCTTGGATCTTGCCCATAATATGGCCTTAATTGCCGTGAATGATACAGGCGTCTCTGGTTTGAACCTAGTTTTGTCTGCTCATCTGCTCTCTCGTTTGTTTCTAGGGTACAGTCATGGGCGGATTAAGGCTGCACGGGACCCATGGGTGCAATTCAAACTGGGGCCTTATCAAGCCAGCGTCCCTTTATATAAAACTAGCAAAATACCTGCGTTTTTCTGCGGTAAATTAGGATTTCAGTAAGCGTTGAGAACCCGCGTAACACAAATTCAAAACACCAATTGATTTCAATCTGGAACATGATGGATATAATACATATATTAACTTCACCGTATTGTCTGTCTGTCTGTCGTAGTCCCGCAGAAAAACAAAAAACGAAAAGTAAAAAATGACACACTTCCCGTGATCCTATCGAGCTGATAATTTAATTTATTTTTCATCTGCTACCATTGCGGGAGGGTACTTAACAATTTCCCAAAGTTTCATGCTCCTACCTACACGGGAAGTTAGATATTTAATGATGAGTCTGTTTTATATAGCTCATACAAGAAAAAAACTACATTTGGGCCCCCGGCCCCCTAGTGAATGATAAGTTTATATTTGTTTTGATTGTTACCATCGCGGGAGCATACTCAACAACTTTCTAAAGATTCATGCTTCTACCTACACGGGAAGATGAAGAATTAGTGTTCATTCAGTTTTATGTAGCCCATATACGGAAAAAACGGTTTTTGGCCCCCGGCCACCCATGAGTGAAAATTTAAAAATTCTTTTTCGCCAATTATCGTCATAAGAGTGTACTAAGCAAGTTCCCAAAGTTTTAGCTTTTACCTTCACGGGAAGTTGGAGAATTAGTGTTGAGTCAGTTTTTAATATTAGAAAAAAACTAAATTTGGGCCCCCGGTCCACAGTAAGTGATAATTTATATAATTTTTTTTACCTGTTACCATCGTGGAATGTTACTTAACAACTGCCCCAAAGTTTCATGCTTCCACCTACACGGGAAATAGGAGAATTAGTGATTTTCAGTTTTTATATAGCTCATATTGGGGAAAAACTACATTTGGACCCCCGGCCCCCAGTATGTGATAATTTATATAACTGTTGTTTTTTTTTACCATCGCGGAATGTTATCCAACAACTACCCAAAGTTTCATGCTTCCACCTACACGGGAAAGAGGAGAATTAGTCATTTTCAGTTTTTATATAGCTCATATTAAGAAAAAACTACATTTGGGCCCCCGGCCCCCAGTATGTGATAATTTATATAATTGTTTTTTCTGTTACCATCTCGGAATGTTATCCAACAACTACCCAAAGTTTCATGCTTCTACATTCTCGGGAAATAGAAGAATAAGGGATTTTTAATTTGTATATAGCCCATATTAGGAAAAAAACGTTTTTGGGCCCCCGGCCCCCGTGAGTGTGAATTTCCAAAATTGTTTTCGCCTGTTACCATTGTGAAAGTGTACTTAACAACGCTCTAAAGTTTTATGCTGCTACCAACACGAGAAATTGGAGAATTAGTGATGAGTCAGTTTTTTTATAGAAGTAAAAAACTACATTTGGGCCCCCGGCCCACAGTAAGTGATAATTTATATAATTTTTTAACCTGTCACCATCGTGGAAGTGTACTTAACAACTACCCCAAGTTTCATGCTTCTACCTACACCGGAAATAGAAGAATTCGTGATTTTTAGTTTTTATACAGCTCATGTTAGGAAAAAACTTCATTTGGGCCCCCGGCCCCCAGTAAGTGATATTTTAAATATTTTTTTTCGCCCGTTACAATCGCGGGATTGTACTCAACAACTTCCCAAAGTTTCATGCTTCTGCCTACTCGGGAAATAGGAGAATTAGTGATATTCAAATTTTATATAGGCCATATTAGGGGAAAAAAACTTTTTAGGGCCCCCGGCCCCCATGAGTGTTAATTTCAAAATTCTTTTACTCCAATTTTCGTCGTGAGGGGCTACTCAACAACTTCCCAAAGTTTCATGCTTCTACCTACACGGGAAGTTGGAGAATTAGTGATGAATGGGTGAGTGAGTGAGTGAGTCAGTCAGTCAGTCAGGGCTTTGCCTTTTATTAGTATAGATGATTGCTAGCAGACTAGCAGCTAATATAAGACTGTAACTTGTAACTAAATAGTTCTCATACTTTGTCTTTACTACGGGATCGGCCTTCCAAGCCAAAAAGATTATTCATGAAAAAAAAACGAATACGAAGAAATAATTGTTTGCCGTATCCTAAAATTGAGTGTAAAAAGAAAATTTTAAAAAACAAATGACAAATGAAAAAAAAATATTAAAAAATATTCCCCCAGCGGGAATCGATCGCTTGACCGCTTGCAGCGCAAGCCGAGTTTCTTCCACAAGACCACACGAACTTAAGGTAAGATGCAAATTTATAAAACATAAACAATACTCTTCAATATTATCTCTTATTGAGCCTATAAAATCAGGTTTTTTTTAATCAAATCGGGTCCGAATAGCGATCAGATTAATAGATGATTTTATTTATTAATTTAATTTATGATATTTTCAGGAATTCATGCAAACATTTTTCCCCCCTTTATTATAAAATATACTAAATTTGGGGGACCCTAAATCATCGGGGGACCCTGGCTTTAGCCCGTTCAGCCCCCATCTCAATCCGCCATAGCCTGCGACTGGTTTCGTCATTGTCGTCATTGCTCTTTGCAACACAAAAATTTGAAGAAAAAAAAGACGAAATTACTCTCCTTATCTTCAAAAACTAACACCAAGTGTGAGTCTTACGCTGGGGTGGTGTAATTATTCAATAAAATTTAAACTTTGAAATCTCTCCCTTAATTACTTCCTCCAATGTTAAGACCATCACGCCATTGCAAGAGCCCACCCCGACCACCCCCTTCCCAACCCAAAACACAATTGCCATTTGTTGAGTTTAAAATAATTTTTGATGATGTTAGCGGTAGAAGGCATTTAGCGAATCTGACTCATGCCAATTACAAATACAGCCGACAAAATGGTTCAAGTTGAAGTACTAAGTACAACAGTTTTAGAATCAATTTCACTGAGGCCTTTGTTCCCACTTTGATCTCTAATGAACTATACATCGCTCAGTATACCACGAGAACTGGCATTCCAAAACATGAATACTAATTGAAAATTAATATAGGCTATAGGGTTGAGACAGCAACAAGAAATGTGGAGAAAAATCAATTAAGTAGTATTTTGGTGTCTTTTTTTCCCTTTAGGTTTCCTCTAACCTTCTTTAACTGATTTATTTTCTTCTACATTAAATTACAAACTTTTCGGGACTCTTCTTCGCCTGCCATTCAATAAGTCCTTCGGCATCATTTAAACCAGGGGTCTCCAAACTTCGGCCCGCGGCCAGATACGGCCCGTGAGGCCCTCTCATCCGGCCCCTGGAGAACTTTTAATCTCCAAAAAAAAGATACTACTTTTACGGTTTTACCTGTAGTTTAATACAAAAGTTTGTAGTTGGCCCCCAAACTGCTGTTTGACAGCTAATGCGGCCCTCCGGCAGAAAAGTTTGGAGACCCCTGATTTAAACGATCTTAAAGAATAAAGTTTTAATTACGACTATTTAGATCAGGGGTATGCAACATTTTCCTTTTGGATTTGCCTCTAATTGTCTTTTAATGTCAGATGAGATTTCTTCAGTTCTGCGAGCCATAGTGTTGAGTGACATTGGCAAAATCCTGCTTTTTCTCGAAACAGATGTTTTCAACAATTTTCATCACTTAACAGCACATAACTTCATCGGCTTTTAAAAAATCCATTTCCACGTTGTAAAAAGATAAAATGCCATAGATTTTCGCCATTATTTGACGTACTAAAAACAGTACACAATTTCCGACTTTTTTTGGGTAAAATATAATGTCGTTCCAGAAATAATCCTTCAGTCAATTAATAATTTAAGATGAAGCCGCAGGCAAGTTCAAATTGCATCGCGGGCCGGTTTTGGCCCGCTGGCCGGACTTTGGACACACCTGGCCTAAAGCCTAAGGTCTTAGGTTGCAAAAAATTTTCCCACGTCCCCTGGTCCAGGGTGTTTCATAATTTTCTCGCCCATATTTAATGGAAACTACATTTCAATAATTTAATTGATATAATAATTAATTTAAAAATGTATTGTTTGACAACAGATTTTTTGTTGCGGCATAATTAAATAATATTAAGCCGTAAGCTATTCTTAAATAAAATTTTAATTAATCATGGACGGTAACTCTAAAGAAAGGTTTCAATCAATACTATTTCGGAGCAGACGATGAGTTAAAAAACAAAAGTAGATCAAGGCAAAGGCCCGGTCGAATGGCATACAGTCAGACCTCTCGTAACGAGATTAATTTGTTCCAGAGTGTTACTCGTATTAAGCGAAACACTCGTTATGCGAAACAATTTTTTCCATACAAATCAATGTAACTGTAACATAGAAATTACTAAAAGACGATAATCCGTTCCATGCTCATCATGCTGAAAATGAAAATAAGTAGAGGTTAAAAAAAAATGAATTTTAAAAACGTTTTTATAAGTGCACTAAAAAGAAGAAAATAATTTAAAAGTTATAAGTTCAAGTACTTTAATTTAATATGACTAAAAACGTGGGGCGTGCACTTATGAGTTATGAGGCTTTACATATTCTTATCTTATCAATACAGACGCTCCTTCTATGCAGAAGATTATTGCGTCCACAGACCATGACAGATGATCTGTTGGCAAGTGATGCAGCGCTCACAGGCCATGGCTTTGTGGGTTCCACGCATTACCCAGCCGCCTAACTAGTGTTCGGTACCCATTGGGAGCTGGGTGACTCAGGGACGCCTAGGCCCCGGGAACAAATCTTTGCCTTGACCCCCCTCCCTCCTAGGTGCGTGACATCATTTATGGACGCCCCATATCACTATATTTAGGCTAATGTGTAAGTCCTATGCTAATACTACACATTAGCACTGAGATAATCAATTTTAATTTAAAAACTGAATTTTTAAGGTAGTACTAGTGCCGTCAAAAAAAAAGTTATAATTTTTAAAATCCCAATACGGTTGTCTATTAAAAAAAGTTTAAAAATCTTAATTAGGGTGTTGGCAAACCTGGTAATTCTTGTACTGCTTATTCTGTAAAGCGGAGGCGTTTCTTAAAATAATTAAATATATTTAACTAAATTTACATTTTAGAATTAATACACACATAAATAAGCCCAGATCTATTAATAATTAATATCGTATTATATATGCGTATAAAATATTATGAAGAGTTTGTTAAGATATTATAGTGACTTACTTTTTTCGAAGTGTCTGCTGCTACGAATTATCCTAACAATACGAAATAATTTTATTGCTACGACTAGTAGAGTCGTAGCAGTAGTTTACTGGCAGCATCCTATATTTATTATCTTTTATGATTTCCTCATACAGTGGTATCTCGCTTAACGAACGCATATCTGGAACGGAGTTCGCTAAGGGAAACGCGATTTCCCATAGACATCAATTGGAAATGAATTAATTGGTTCTGGGTCAGCACAAAGTTCAACAAAAATATGAAAAAAAGGTGACAGGCAGTTTTCAGAGGCAAGTAAAGTGTTATTATTAGACACTCACCAAGCAGGGTTAGGTGTTGTTGGATGTTGAACTTCAGGGCTTAGTCTACCAATCTCACTCCTTTGTTGTGCAGATCAACAATTTCTTTTTTGGTTTCAATGGTAAGAACTAAGAACCATTCTGGCTTTCCCACTAACACCTTCTTTCTTAGGACCCATTTTTATTGGGGTTCACTTCACACTTCAACACTTTTCAGAAAATCTCCGGCAACATCACAAATCAGAGGGGGAGGGGGGGGGGAAACCAAAATCACAAAAAACAGCAAGAAATTGGGTGAAAAATCACCCCAAAAAAAAGACAAACTTGAAAAAAATGAAGCAACGAAGAACTTGCCGCGACTGCTCATTAGAATGACCAGGGCGGACTGGCCGCGTTGTTGACCATTTTATGAGCGAATGCAGTCTTTCCTTCAGCTTGCCGTTCACCTTTAAGCAAACGACCCCCGTGCAGAGCGCAGACATGCACAGGAGCACGCATGCGCTCACGAGTCGTGGGTTTGTTCGCAGCAGCATTCGTTATACGCGATGCATTTGTTAAGGTGGGTACCACTGTATTTTACATGTAGGTAGGCGTAGGCTAAAACTAAATGACGTGTTACAAATTGCTTGAGGTATTGATAATGCTTATAGATATAGTTTTAGCAATTGTTAATGCTAATGAGGATCAATTTTTAGTTTTTATTGTATTTTTTATATTTTTAGTTATTTTTTAAAATGACATAAACCATTGAATATGTTTTATCAATTTTAAATAAACTTATTTTATTCAGGTATTTTATTTTTCCCCTCTTTGCATCTGACTGCTGAAATTCTTTTTTTACATTATTTTTCACAATTAAATATTTTGAAACAAACACTAATACTAATATAAGTCCTATGCATAGCCCCAAAAATGGATAAAAATATACAACATTATAATTTTTATTTTAAAATGCATAATTAATGTTATTGATTCTGAGGTGAGGTCCTTAGAAAAGTCATACAAAATAGGAAACAAAGACTAGGACAGTAACTATAAAGTATTAATCACCTATCCAGCTAATAAGGCCAGAATACTTAATTTTTTCTGAATTAGATTTTTAGAGACAAAGTCAAGCTAAAATTTGTAAGGTCCTATGATGGAAACAATATTTAAAAAAATAATGGGACATCTGTAAACCATGCAATATTATTTGAAATGCCACCTTCCCACATTATTTAGACAGCCACAGTGCGCAGTTCTAAAATTCACACTCCCACCCCTTCCTTATTCTACTTTTAATGTGTGACATTGACATCATAGTGGATGAATCTTAAATATATTTATTATAATATCCTGTTTTCTACTTACTAAAACTTGAGGTTTTGATCCTAGAACTTTAACTGGAATAGGGTTAAAACATCCGCTTGGAGAAAATATACTGTTATAGGCCCATCATTACTATGTCACAATAACCTAACTCATATTTTCAATAATTTTTAAGTTCTTTTGGTTATAAGTTATACAGTATTTTTATTTTTGATGCACTGGATAAAGGAAATGATGGTCCAGACATAAAAATCATAAAAAATAACGTAGCACATAATACTCAAGAAGTAAATTTTGAACTTAAATGAAAATCAGATGGAAAGGATTTTTTTATATTTTAATTTTAGATATTCTTTTATAAAAGTTACATTATTTAGGTCTATATACTTATAATTATTTACTAAACATAGTTAGGAGTATGAAGGGCATTGCAGCCATACAACCAAAACTTTCATGTAACATCCCCACAAACTAACAATATATAAAAATAAGCATCACTTTTACACAGATAATTTGAATGTATCAATCAAGTATGTTTTAAAATCCTTTAAATTAACTCGTGGTGTCTGCTTGAGTCAGACGGGCGGGTGGGCGGTGCCGAAAAAACGTTGGATCGATTTTTAACCCACTTCCTCATAAGCTAGCGAGCTGAAATTTTGCAGGCTGACTCGTGCTGATGATAAAAATGATGTATCAAAATTTCATAAAAATCGAATGTACCGTAACTAAATTAATGAATTTTTAGATTATCTTTATTTATCTCTATGTAACATGTTACATTTTTTTGCTATAGTGTCGTGGTGCGTATTATATTGAACAACCTTTCCTGTCGCGCAATAAGGTGCGTATTTTATTGACAATACTTTTTATAAATATTCCTGATCGGTGCGCAATAGTGCGCATCATATTAAACATGTTTTACGACACATAACTAAAATTTTGTATTTTTGGATTGTCTTGCGCAGCGTATTATAATGAACATTCTTTTCGTTATGTCTCGTACATAAAGGATTTATATTTAAAAACTTGTTCTTTTTACGGGTTTTTTAATATTTATGTTTTCAGGTCTGATGTGGTTTTAAATTGAAATATCCTGGAAATATTGTGTACAAACAAAAAAGACTGAATATTATGGAGCCTTCTGTGACTCAAATTCAAGACTGTGAATTTTGCAAAGAAATTTCAGAGATGGGTAAAAGTTCTAAACCCCCCAAGTTAAGTAACAAAGGAAAGATCATGCTTGGAGTATCTGCTGCTGTATTTACTGGCATCAGTGCATTTATGGCACCATTTGTGTTTCCTGGACTTCGCAGATATGCTTTGCCTTATATTCCAGCTTCGTCTCATCAAATTAGGAATGTCATGAAAGCATTATCAGGTCGATCAGGTACATTGATTGATATTGGCAGTGGAGATGGACGTATAGTGAGTATCAAAATATATATATATATATATATATTTTGGCTTTGATCTTTAACTAATATAAAGTAGTTTCACCTGAAATAAATACACAAATAAACAGTTGATTAGTTTATTAATTTATAAGTTTAAACTATCTTTGATTTAAATATTATGATAATACAAAGCAAATTTTGCATAAACTACTAATTCACTGCATTTTGTGTATCCTCTATTTCTTTATTATTTGATATTTGTTCAAAATTAATTCATGTGTTCTTACATGCATAAGCCAAAACTTATACATTATTTTGTAAATGACATTCATAATCTAAATGCAGACTCTTACAGCTGCTCGCAATGGATTCCAAGCGTATGGTGTAGAGCTAAATTTATGGTTGGTGCTGTATTCGAGATGGACAGCCTGGAGAAATGGTTTACAGAAACAAGTTACATTTTTCCGTAAGGACTTATGGAAGGTAACCATTTTTATATAAAAATATTAAATAGCAAATAAAGAAGATATAAGCAGTTCACTTAGCAGAATGAAATTAATGCAAATGTAACAATGTAATGCTTTAAGTCATTGTTGAAATAAATTTAATGCCAGATACATAATTTAGATCAACGCTGGCCAAACCGCGGCTCGCGAGCCGCATGCGGCTTTTCTGTGTTCACATTGCGGCTCTCGTCAATTTATGAAAGATATGTTACAAGGATTACTGGAACATTTCCAGGCCAGTTTTAATGACCCATAGTGCTTCATGGCTGCTCTCAACAATTTTTATATATTTTAAAATGACTCTCAGTTCTCAGTTACTTCAGGTCTGGGCACCCCTGATTTAGATCATAAAATACCTTAGAGAATAAAGTTTTTAAAAAAAACACTATGAGACTATCCATAAATGATGTCCATATTTAGACAATTGTAACTCCCACTTCTAACAGTAACATATTTTGCAAAAATTTAAACAAACCAAAATATATTGTCTGAAATTTGTTACCTCTCTCTCCTGTGAAATAGTTAAGTATGGTGCCTCAGCAGCAAATTTTAATATTATTTCAAAGTTAGAGGTAATTATATAATAAATGTAGACCACTATATAGCAAATTGTTAAACTAAAATAATTGGCTCTTGATTTTAAAAGATAAATTATCTTTTTTTTCTCTTTTTTTTTCGAATTTACTGAAAAAAAATAAAAAATTTGAAGGGTATATATTTCAACTTGTATAGAAAAAATTATGGAGCCTGATTAACCAAAATCATTTTAATTTAATTTTAAAATGACTGCTAAATATTTAATTTATACATTTTGGAAAAGTTTAATTTATCAACTTAAATTGATCAACAAGTAAATCCTCTATCCCACCTAATAACGTGTCTTCCATATTTTTTAATGTATGATTATGAATCATGAATACTTGTCAATATTTAATTTATTTATCAGTCTTGTTACAGGTTATGGCAATAAAAATTTTGTTTTTGCTTAGCAAATTTTAAAATAAAAAAACTAAATAGCCTGGGTTTATTATTTTTTTCATAGACTGATCTGTCAATTTATCAAAATGTGGTTATCTTCGGTGTGGAGTCAATGGTAAGTCTTACTTAAAAAATTTTTTTTTAAATTTAGAGAAATGTATCACTGGTCATTTTTCTCATATCTTTTAAAACATTAAAGTTAATTTAACAAAAATTTTTATGTTAGACAGTGTCAGTGAAAGAAATTTAAGAAGCAAGGACTATAGAAACATATAGTGAATTAATATTTATTTTGTAACTTGTTATTAGAGCATATAATTGAGGTGAAACTGCAATTAGGCTGGGTAGAAAAAAAAAGTTATATTTAAAGAGGGTATATTTAGGACTGACAGGATGCCACAAAATAATGTTGTTTTGTCGCATCCTTTCTGGCATACATATACCCTTTTATTATAACATTATTAGAGAATATTTCTACTTTGTATGCCTGACACATCAGAAACTAAAATGTGCAATTCCTGGTAAAGAAAACAGTAAGCTCACATCCACCAACCCATTTGAGATAAACTAACTTCTCAACAATTTTCCAAGATAGAAATAACTTAAGATAATAAATTTTTACTGTTAAAAAAAAAGCAGTGAAATCTTTCAAGGTGTCTTATGTGTCTTGCAAAATATTTAATTGTTCTTCTGTTTAAAAAGAAAAGAGAGAATCTTACTTTTGTTGTTGCTGGGTGGCTGAAATATCTATACTAAATGAATAACGAACTTGTGGACTGATATTTAATATCCAGACAGCAGCAAGAAAATACCATTCTTCTCATAATTCGATAGGCGTCAAATAAACTTCAGTCCGAACTTAACTAAGAGCAGATTGAAAAACTCAGAAATTAAAATCCGAAGATAGAGTACCATTGATAATAAGACATTGCTGCGATCTCCTGCGATAGCACTTGTACCAAGCTATATTTTATGCACATAATGTCCCTTGAATTATCAAGAGGCAAGGCAGTAAGGAGATAGATTATTAACTTTTTGGGAACCGGTTTATCATCCTAATGATAAACCCCATACAATGTGTTTTCTTCCTGCATAATCTATGACATTGTAACATTGTGATGAATTGATGCCTGAAATCTGAGTTTGAATATAAAATTGTAAATTTAAATTTTAAATATATAATGTCCTATGACAGATGAAACCATTAGAGGAAAAGCTGCAAAAGGAAATGGTATCTGATGCCCATATAGTTGCCTGTCGTTTTCCCTTGCCATCTTGGAAGCCAGTGATAGTTCATGGTGAAGGTTTGGATACTGTTTGGTTATATATTGTTCCACAGAGCATTTCAGTTCAATTACACTGACTTTTGTTGTGTTTTTTTAATATGAAAAAAAAACTTTTATATTTTAGATCAATCATAAATAGAACAAATTTTTATTCTTTTAAGCAAATTTTAAAGAATTAGTGAGTTTATTTTGGTTTATTCAGAATTTTTTTTTGCATTAAAAAGTTATACATTTGTTCTAATTATAAAATAGTTAACTGTTTTACCATAATGTCTGCCTAGATAATATGGCTAATCATTTACTAGATGGTGATTTGGTTCCTCACTTCTGAATTAGAGGTCAGTTTAAATATATATCTCATTGTTCTAACAATGTCCGACTTGTTGACACACCTTTCGGACAATGATATGGTTTAATAAGCCACTAAAGGACACAACAAACTGTCACAGCATATAGCTACATGTAATATGATGAGAATGGTCCTCGTCGATTGCTATCGGCAAACAACATGTCTCAATGTTACATTCTTGACCTTCTGCATTTGATTATAGTGAAAATATTTATAATATCATTTAAAAAAATAAGGGAGAATCATATAGCCATAGGCAATTATGATAGCAATAAATCAATATTTTGGTTAGAGATATATAATTATAGGTATCTATTTTAAAATAAAAAATTTAAAAACAGTTTATTCTTAATGTCCCTATTTACAAGCTGAATTTGCTTCATCCTAAATCAGGATTGATCATAGGTCAATTTAAAACAATAACAGAAATGCACAGTGATAATGGCTGCAATAAAATTAAAACTTCTTAAACACACCCAATTTACCCTACATTCTGTTATAGTATAGGACTAGTGAAATTTAATGAGAATAATCCAATTGATGGACAAAATATAGGCATTTATAATGAAAGCACATTTTTGTGTATGGAGGATATATTACTGATACAGACCACTTGATTTCAAAGAAATGAATCATTGTACTCTGTATTATAACCTGAGTATTTTACTGTAGTATTTTAAATACTTTTTTACCACCATTTCATTAAATATGAAAGTTTTAAATTATTTTGACTAAACATTAATTTTTTAACAGTGTAAAAAATTAATTACAAACTTTAGTTTTAAAAAAAATAAACGTTACTCAGAAATCCATTCAAATGTATAGGCTAGATCATCAACAAACAGCTTGCTTGATTTAGGACTATAGTCTTTATAATTAAAAATATTCAAAACAAATTTTGAGAACCTCTAATATGTCACACAGAATTGGACTGCATAAAGCTTTCAAATAAAATACAAAATACACAAACCTAACAGGTAATAAATAATTTTTAATTTGCAAGAAAATTTGATTTACATAAATGCTTTTGTTTATTTTGATGTACTGATCAAGACCTTTGCCATAACTTTCATATTTATTGTCCATCAATAAAGCTTAACATTGTGTATTTTGTTATAATTTTTTTAAAGATCCTTTAATAGGCTATGAATATGGTTAAAATAATCTTGTCTCAAAAGTCCTGGAAATATTAACATCCATAAGCCATATAGGTTGCGGTGAATTAGCCATGTATAAAGAGATTCATTAGAATTAATATACATAAGGTCAAATAAAGGTTAACTTATATTTAATGGTTATTTAATTAATAAAATAATGATAAATTATTAAAATTTCAAAAATGTTGTTCAAGAAATTAAAAAATTCAGATAAAACCATTTCATTACATTTTCAATTGAGAACATTTGCAAGCACTAGTTTAAAGTGTGTGTAAATGTTGATGTGTCTAATAGGCTGAATATGACTGAAAAGAGCTGTGAAAGTGTTGACATAAAACAAGGGCTGGCTTTTTGATGCACATTTTATGATTGTTACTGCATTTTAAATTTAAGTGAAAAATGTGTTTGAGTATAAATTGTTTTATATAATATTAAATTGAGCACAAAAATTATTATTATTGTTTTTTCCTTTTATAAATGATGTCCCTTTTTTTTTGAAGTCTGCTCATCAAGGACTAAATGTATGTTGTAAACTGTGAACTCATTACTTGTAATATTTATTATTTATAAGGGCTGCGGAAATTAACTATTAATTTCTAGATTAAGAGTTACAATTTTTTGACGATTAAATTTTTTAAAATGATTAATCGACCCACCACTTATAAATATACTGGAAGTCAAAAAGTAAAATATTTCGGCCGATAAATATAAACTAATTTCCAGACGATACACGAACATTTTTGTTTAAACTATTCACTTAGGTGATTGTTCAAAATGTTGATAAAGGTTGTTTCCATTGAGAGAAATCGTTTGCCTACCATGCAATGTTCCCTCTAAGTCTAAGCTCGTTGTTTCCTGTGCAAAGTTTTAAAAGAACTCGTATGCAAAGTTGCACAAGGTCCTTTTTTTGTGCAAAATTTTACCAAATTTTCTGCGCGGTGATTCTAAACTCCTGTGTGTCCTCGGTAAAATATCTGCGCAGTGGCGCTGCTTAAAGGGAACATTGCCACCATGGTTCTAACAGTTCGCTTACATATCACCTGCAACCAAACATCCACTACAGTATTAGAGACTTCAGTTGAGACAATCTAAAGCTATGTAAACGATTTTTCAGCTCGGCTGGTTATATTGTCAATAAGACCCGCTCATCACTTGAACCAAATAATGTCAATACACTTGTCTGTTTGCGTTGTTGGTTAAAAGATGTCATATAAAGAAGACATTCCAGTGTTATTTCGATTTTGAACAAGTACGTTTAATAAATGTTTGTTACGTCCGCAAGGGTTATTGACTCTCCAACTTACAACAAAGTTGAGAGAAATGATTAAATGGCTCGTTTAATACGGCACGTAACACAAAAAAGAAAGATTTAACACAGTAACTGACTTTACAATTCTTAATTTAATACAATGAAATAATAACAAGCAAATAACAATTAAACACACGATACCTTGTGGTTAGGAATAAACAGTATAATTAGTTCAACCCTTAACCTATTATAGATCTAACAATAACGACTAATACTAATAACAGAAGTTAATAATGTAAAGAGATTAAAACTCACAATAGCCGATAGCGTTTACAGTATAAGGTTAACAATGACAGGTAACAATTAAAATAGTGGCCAGCCTAGCTTGGTACTCTTCTCGTGCGATGCAGGCGATTCCTCTCTCTCTCTCTTCTCTCTCTAGTCCGTATATACTAAATCTTTAGGAAAGTTCTGGGTTTAACTTCTACGAGAACAACATATCTTTCATAACTATTAGGGTCGAGATTTTCTAGCACGTTCATGGACAACGTAGCTAAACCAAAACAAGGTCAGAGGTGTAAACTGACCCGAGGACAACAGACTGTGGAGTGAATAGGAAGGGGGTGGGGCACAGTCATAAATCACAGCGACCCGTGGGCATCACTACGCATTCATGGCAAGCGGGGAGAGAGGAAAAAGGGGGGGGGGCGGTAGTACCTAACAATGTTACTTATGACACCATACATTTCAATTTTTGGCTTTAATCGAGATTAACGATTAATTAATCGTTAATTTTTCAAAAGTTACGATTAATTTTAAATCAATCGATAACAGCCCTATTATTTATACATCTGATAAAAGTCCACCCAAGTACTTTACTCATCTTTTTTAATCCAACATGAACCCTAGATAAACATTTTTATTTTTTACACTACATGTATGTCTATAAATTTATGTCGTGTACTGGTGGCCACCCCACCCCCAAAGTCACCTACCCCCAAAGTCATCCCCCCCAATGTCACCCACGCCTTGTACCGCCTCTGGGCTTAAACCCTTCATCACCAAAACTTGTACTATTAGTACTATATACTAACTATAGATGCAGGTGTTGGTCTATATTTAGACCAGACTTTTTCCTCAAGCCGTTGAAATGGACGAGGCAAATGTTTTCAAGAGTTCACTGTTGACAAGCGTAACACACCATCTGTAGATTTACTAGCCACAAATTAATGGAAAACTACAAACAAAAAAACAAAACCAAAAAAATAATAAAAAATATTAACTGAAAAAACTCATGGCATCTTTCTTCCAATATCTCTTCCCCTTATTTTTATAAGTTGAGTTTTCAAAGTGGAGGGGTTATATGTCACTTGCCATCTGTGCTTAAAATTCCAGGTTTGTTACGGTTACACTTAATTTTTTAATTCTGTTATTTTATCAATTTTTGGGGTTATATGTGTGTGTGTATATAAAACCATGGATAAGCGTAGGACGCAATAATTTTTCTGTATAGAAGGGGTGTCTGTAATAGACAAGATAAGTGTACGTGTGTGTTAAGAGTAAAGAAGTAGGCCTTCGAGTTCACACCTTTCGAACTATTACCCTTTTCATTTTCCCATTAATTTCCTTGATTATTTAAGTCTACTGCTTGCCTTAATGGTCAAAGGGGCCAGAGCCGTCTTAACGCATAGGCCCGTTGGGCATTTGCCCGGGGGCCCACGAACATAGGGGCCCCATGGGAATATGTTTATATATATTATGTATTTTTATTTTTTATTCTTGCGGGGAAGGGGCCCAACACTATTTCTTTGCCCGGGGGCCCAAACTGGTGTGAAGACGACTCTGAAAGGGGCCGTCCATAAATGATGTCACGTGCCCGAGGGGAGTGGGGAGGGGGTCACGCATTTGTGACGATGTGTGACCAGTGGGAGGGGGTGTTTAAGAAATGTGACGTCACATAAAAAGCGGAGCTTTACTTTAAATAAAAGTTTCACGTAAATAATTGATTGCTTTAAATTTATTTAATAACATTTTCAATGGCTTCACACGTGCTACGATATTAGAGTGCAGACTTGACTAAAAAGATATTTAAATGAAAAAAAGTAATTTGCAACACGCTAATTTTAAATTAGAAAATACGGCTTTTAGGGTGGAGGGGTTTCCAAAGCTTTGTGACGTCATATATATTTGAGAGGGGGGGGCTAAGTTTTTATGATGAGGGGGAGGGGGTAAAAATCGGCCGAAATTGCATGACGTCATTTATAGACGGACCCAAAGGTGTGATTGCTGGGTATGTAGTGTCCTTTATTTTTGATTTGAGTAAGACATAGATTACCCCCCCCCCTTTTTTTTCCGGTTCTATTTATAGTATAGGTTGTTCATGCGAAGGGGAATGGTGTTATTAATTATGTTAATATTTCTGCCTTTGAAACACAAAATACGGTGTTAAATATTAAATTTTCCCTTTTCATACACTAATGCCTCCTTTTAAAATAAGAAGTCCAACACGCCAAAGATATGAACGTCTAAGAAATTATGGTGCATGAGCAAAATGTTTAAATTTTTTATTTGATTAAAAAAATCAATACGATATTTAATCGAATTCATTCAGGATTCGGGCTGCAGCATAACGCGTCGATCCTTTTTGATTATCGGGTTTTTAGTTGTATGAGACCGGTTAAAGGAAAAAAAAGTGTATCAATGATGAATGCATTGCTCATTACGAAAGTAGCCATTCTTTGCCATCGTCTTTCAGCATCATTTGCAAAGCGTGGTGTTTCACTGGAAGTATCACGGGTGTAAGTACGCGTTAATTACTGCATGCACATTTGGAGTTAGCATTCTTTGAGAGCAATAGTGTTCTGCATTAATAGTTTTAAGTGGCGTGTCCGCAACAGAATGGATTTAAATTAAATGGTTCATTTATAAAGGTAAGAGCCGTTAACTGTTTAGAAATACAGACTTTTAGCAAACTAAATGATTCTGGATCTCAAATTCTAATTCTTTTTCTATTTTATTGCGCGTTTTAATTTTAGAATTCCTGAAGAAAATATTGCTTCTAATTGGTTACTTTCTTTTTTTCTTTTTAAATACCTATTTAGTATTTACTCGCGGCCCTTTTAGATACTGAGCTTAATTTTTATTACATAAATCATGTCCTTAAAGTGGTGGGTGTAGCCAGAGTCCAGATACCACGACTGCAAGTAGCAACCTAGATGCAAAAGGTAGATAACGACAGTTGGGAGCTAGGGAAATAATGTTTTAGTTTTAGTGATCTCTAACCTTGGAGATAAGACTGGCGCCGACTATGTGAAAGGTTCGGGATTGGGTCAACGTGGTACTATGCCCGGCTAAAGCCAGGTTTGAGAATAGTTTCTTTGGTTACTATTCACCCCAAGTTTCAATAAATGACCACATTCAAATATACTTCACTTATCAGTCAGATTTTTAAGTAACTGTTATTCTAAAAATCAGTTCAAAATCGTGTTATTTATATTAAGGTAATACGGCTGATGTAATTATCCATCATTATCCATTTTTCATTCTTTGTATATTCATTAGTCGTTAAATTACTTTTAAAAAAGTTTTTCTGTGGCTGGGGGCGGGCTGGGAGGTTTGGAACCGTTGGAGTCGATAGTTAACGTATTACACTTAAAATTAAATTAAAACTATTCGTTTCACAACGACAGGCTTACATCCATGTAAATTGGCATTCTTATTCCTATTTAGCGAGAACTTAATATTTCGGCAATACAAAATATGATCTGAGTGCATAGCACCTTTATCAACACTTAATGTTCAGCTATTATCTAATTAATTTTAAATATTACTCAAATGCTCAAATCCTGAAATCATTGTTAATAATATTGTTAAAACGACTGAACTGTTAGTTAATTACATAAAGTAAAACTTTGAGAGAAATGTTTGGTAATTAAATTTCAATTATAAGTCAATACCCACTGTATGAACGATTGAAAAGGAACTGTGATATGAACAGAAAGGAACACACATAACAAGCATTGAAATTACAGGAATCAAAATGATAGGGTTTGAATTTGAAATCACTCGTTTGGTTACATCGTTGTTGCGGTTATAGTAATGTTGTTACTTTTTCAAGTTGTTGGCGTATAAAGACATGAGTGTCTCCAGTTTCGCTGCCCTACTCCGTTATTCTTTGTATCCTAACATACAGCTGATTCGGTCGTATAGAAACGTGGTAACGAATGATACAGTGTTATTATAGTAAAAGGGGTAGATACCTTGTCGTCCGCTCCACCCTCCAGACAATCGAAAAGCCCTACATTCGAAAAAACAAAATTCATTATACTCTATACGCCACCTCACAACAAGGTTCTATGTGAACTTTTGGTCGAAACTATTCGCGTTTGAAAATTTGATGTTAGGTAGGCCTATCTGGATTTAGGAACTTGTTATTCTGTACTTCCTGCAAAATTGGCTCACAATACCGCTTTCATATTTTTTTACCATGATAAATTGATACAGGGTCCATATCCCGGGGATCATAACTAATTTTTGTTTCTTAAAAAAAATCAACTCAGAACCTTATTTTTTTAAATTAACCTATTGAAAGGCTCACAGCTTGTGACCAGTGAAATGACATAATATAGTTATCCATCACTATACCGTACAAATAATTGAATGCATCCATTCTCATTGACAGTCTATGCGTTTTACTGACATATACAACTATAAAGAGGAGACCATGTTCAACAATTATTTTCTTTTCCTTTCAAGATATCGAGGAGTAATTTTATGCAACACATACCTAAGAGTCAATGAATTTCTCTCTTCATATTTCCACATTATCCGTGCACCCACATCAGAACCCTCCACCAAAGTTCCCTTTAAGGTTTGTTGGTTCGTGTGCAAAATAACAAAGTCGGATGCAAAGTTGTTAAAACATTGTTGCACAGCATACGTTTTTTTTTGTGTGCTAAATTTTACACTACACAAACAGTGATATTATATCATCCTTATAAAATTTACTGCGCGGTAATAATAAACTGCTGCGCGGCGTCGATAAAATACCTGCGAGGGCTTGCAGCTCAAAGGGAACATTGCCCACCACCCCATCTCGACCCAACAAGAGAGTAGATAGAATTTACTTTATCTTTTTCCGAACCTCAATGATGAAACATATAAACAAATAGTTCATTAAGTATATACATCAAACATAAGTGGTCCGAATGTGCCACCAATCCCTTTAAAAGTTCCTTCCACATGTTGGGGCACACTCCAAGTAACTAACATCGAGTTTTCATTTTATTTTATCATTTTCATGTGTCACTATTTCAACAGCTTTAGATAAAAATGTTAATTTTTTTAAAATGAAAAAAATAAATATAACAATTGAAGTGAAGCGTCTAACAAAATGTGTAAAAGGGGTGGGGAGGGCAGGACTAACTACGTAAGTGTGGCGAACAATTATGAGGTTGTCCTAATTTTTTTTTAACAAACAGCAGACAATAGAAAATACAAAGAAGAATCAATGTGCTAGAGATGAGGTGTTTCAGAAAGAGATATTAGGTACTGTGGACGAGTAGAGATCACTGGGCACACTAAGACACTGATACTGAAATACTATATTTGCTACGATTTTGGGAGTTAAGATCATTGCGGCTTCACTGCGTGTTGTAAACTTGACATATGATATTAATTAAAGTTGGGCAGAATTAGGAAAGATTGTCAAAGGAATAACATAAAAAAAATAACTTTAAAAGAAATTACTTGTTTTAAGGGAAAAGAAATGACATATAACTTATAAAGTAAAGCGTATGAAACTACATGACAAAGGAATAAGGTAGCTTGCCAGAATATCTTGAATACCGAGCACAAAAATGCAGAAGTTCTTTAGTTTTGGAGATGCCGCCTCAAAAAAGGAAATCGTCACAGTTGACATTATAATGAAATAGTCTCCGGGCACATGACATTCTTTAAACATATTTTCCCGTTGTCTTACTTTCATAAAGTTGTTACGTAATACACATAAGAAACGTAGCAAAGCAATAGAGACTTAGCGATGTCTACAGTGACAGAGAGTCTGGGGATGGGGAGACGCGTGCAGATGGAGAGTGCGTGAAAGAAATTGGTATACAACCCAATAAAAAAAAACGAGAGTCAATCACTACCCAATTAGTCCCAACATTTGTGTGGATGTGGCTAAACAGGACAAGTTGTTGGTCTGCTGCTTGCAGACTTGAACTATTCATCAAAAAAGTGTGTGATGAGCGCGCCGTGAGCGGTGCTCTGTGGTTTATAGCAAGGTGGAGCCAGGTGCTTGTTTCTAAACTAACTTTTCTTTAAAACCGTGAACCAAGGTGTACAGCGGGATAGTCTGGTGGTGTGTTGTGTGATTTATGGCTGGACTGGTGGGTCCGCTGAAATAGACGAGTGCCATTTCTCTATTTGTTTGGAAGTAGCGGAGAGTGAAGACTCGATCATGTTAGGTGAGTTTATCGATTAAATCAGTTTTTTTTTAGTGTTACCCTTTTAGAATCGATACCGCTAAGGCCTAAAACTTGAACATGCAACAGAAGTGTGAAATCGCGTTCATCACAGCTGCATGCTAAGTGTCGAATGAAATCTATACATTTGGAACAAATTGTAATTTACAATTGAAAGGGGGTTTGATGACAACTATATAGTAAAAAGTCGTTTCCCTTATTTTCCTTAAAAATTGTCTGTCACAGCCAATCTCTCATACATTAGTTGACGATCTCATACGTGATGCTTGCCACTAAAGGAAACAATGCATCCGCCAGCAAATAAATAGAGAATTTACGTTTTATTTTGAAAGGTCTCATCTGTTACAGGTGACCTATAATAATATGCTGCACTGAAGAAAGGGAGAGAGAGAGAAAGAGGGAGAGAGAAGACATTTAAAAGACAACATGAGAAATAATAGAGCAATAGAGGGTTTGAATGAAAGAGATAGAGTGTGTGATAACGGAAGACAATTAAAGTAGAGAAAGAATGGTTGTTTGTGAGGGTGAGTAAGTGAGAGCAGGGTGCTAAAGAGTGAATCATAGTGAGCGAGCGAGTAAAAGTATAAATTAACTGTCATAAATAACTGGATGGTAACACCAGGACGCTTCACTTCTCCACTGCATGAGCCAAATATATAACCATTGTTTAACTAATAACTTTCAACATGCCATTGTAAAAATAATGACGTGGAACATGATACGTCTAAGTTTACAATTATCAGTGATAAACAAAACCTTTACATGGCTATTGAGTCGCCTTGGAAATAAGGTGTTACGGGGTAATCTGGCCAGACCAATTAGTGCCTCGTCCTAATTTTCCTTTGCTCTTATCTGATTGTGAAACTGGAGTTCATTTCCTCTCCTTGCACACTCGTGGCGGATAAAATCGAAGCTGTTCAATTCAAATGATGTAGCAAAGAACACAATTTCCTACAGTAAATTTCCCTTAGTTCGTTTCGCGTTATTAATTTTAATTTTGTGTAAATTAAAATAAAAACCTTTACTTTAATCCCAAAACATAATATCGCCAAAGTTTTACATGGTCACAATCAAAGTCATCTTGAATTTGTCGCTACCCCAAAACCCCTAGTTATAAACGACTACTAAATTTCACCATTCAAGTGAGAAGACATACTATAATGATAAATAAATACAATAGAACCTCTCATAACAAGCATAATTCTTTCCAGAATCTTACTCGTTAAACGAAACACTCGTTAAACGAAACAATTTTTCCAATACAAATCAATGTCAAATACGATGCAAACAAAATTAAGGAGTGTAACAACTTGGAATACAATTTAGATTTGAAACACAAAAAAACGTAAATAAAAATATGAATTTATGACAAATAATTAATCCTTTTTAAGTAATCGCTTCTCGTTTATTTATATTGGAAGGAACCTCTCAAAATCATCAAGAATACGTAACCGTTTCGTAGACATTCTTGACACTCCCTTTGAAACATCGATCTCCTTAATTTTGTTTTGGTTCTTGAGAATAGTGCCGATCGTTGATGTTGACCGATTGTATGTGCGCGCTAGATTAGCCACGTTTACACCTTGTTCTCGCTTTACAATGATTTTACGTTTCATTTCAACAGTTATTTTTTCTCTCTTATGATTGTCTTCTTGTATTTTTTTAAATTCGAAGACATTTTAGCACAGGTTATTACACTTTGCGCATAAAAAAAATTACGAGTTCTGTTTGAATACAAAATTTGTAAAAATGGGTGATCACACATGAAAACAATACGTTAACAGACAGAGTACTAAACACGAACTAATGCATCGGCGCGGAAGTCCCGGCTCACAAATGAATGTCGGGAGAAAGGGACTTCCCCTATCTGCGTAACTCGTTATGCGAAATGACGCTCGTTAAGGCAGCAACTTCTTCACATTATTTTTTTTGCTCGTTATGCTGCGAATTACTCGTTATGAGAGGTTCCACTGTATATAAGTTATTAAAAAATGCTATGTATAGGTCTGTTTTAATAACATATACATGTATATTTATTTATTTAGCTTGATTGAAGTCAAGAGAGCTGGAGTGCGTCTGTGATTACTGTGAACCTTGATTGTAAAACACGATTTGTTATTTTCACTGTTGATTCATAACCTTAGTGTCGCAAGACCTGCATTCTGTTACCTATTATGTTGACGGATGTATAGCGATTATTAATATATGATTACAGGTTTATTTAAAGAAATAAAAGATACGTTAAATCAGGCTAAAGTTGGAGAATCCATGATTGGAAAATGTGCACACATTACACAGACTTAAGCATGAGAGCTGAGAATTCCACTAGACAGTTGCCCAGGAAAGGGGGTGTGGGGAGGAGAGACAGGAGCAACTTGGTTTATTTCCCTTAATCGATCAACCATCTGTACATCCATCTCCCCAACACCATCACCAACAGCCAGTCACGTGACTCGGGAGTTGCACATAAAAACAACTGGCGCCTTGGTTTTATCTCCCCCTTCCTCCCTCTCCCCACCACCCATTGCCATGCCTTGTCTTGAATCTTCATTTAGTAATATAAACAATTCAAACAAACCAGCAGACGGGAGCTCGGACACCTGTTTTACCCCAAATCCCCACAACCCCCCCAAACCACTTAACAACCTGCCACGTTAAGATTCCTCAAATGTCAGGCTCCCACATTATCTACCAGATATCAGGGTCAATTTTAAAAACTGCACTCCTTTAATATTAAAGTTAACGTTTTTTGTAGATTAATTATCCCTAACAAACAACAATTGGATGCTTTGTCCTCCAGTGATCCTATGCAATTTGAAATGTGTATCGACCAAATCAGTTGAAAAAATTTTCTGATGGTCGTGACCTGCAATTTTTCCACTGCTGTTTGTTTCTATCTATGACCTTATGGTATTATGGAAGGGTCCAGAAACAATAAAATCAGGAAACACAAAGTGTATAAAGGGCCGGAAATCCTCGAGTGCACATCTAAATCGTGTCTTCACCGCCTAAGTAAACAAACTAAAATGTCTACAAAATATTTATTCCCGTCGGCGAAAGATATCATTCCCCCCCTCCCCACCAGCGTTTTCCTCATTTCATCATGAAAACATTTTTGGCTTGGCACGCACAGGAAGTCGCGCTCTGAAATGTCCCCCATTCAGATTCTGTAACTACATTTCTTGAACAAAATATCTTGGTTTTTTTAGTTCAAAGATATTCAACTAAAATGCATCGGTTCATCTTTATAGTTATAGAGATATACCCATCTTAATACTCCGATATATAGTATCTTTAATCTTTCGCTGTGCAATTCTCTTGTGAAAACAGCTCGTGTGTATACTGCTTCCACCCCAATATCAACAAGCATCGACTTAGTCTGGAAGTTTAATGCACGCATCCTTTGCTGCGCTCACCTGGACATATTTCATAAAGCTATATTTAATGAACCGCCAGAGAGCACTGGATGACACAAACAGTTCAATAAATGATCGATCTTATTTTTCAATTTTTGTTTTGAATATGAATGATGAATGTAACCAATGATTCTATTCGCATTAGGAAAAACCAATAACATCTGGATAAGGAACACCGCATAGACATTTGGAAAAACCCAAACCACCACCACTAACAACTCCTGATTCTCAAAAAGACTACCCCTCCCCCCCCACGCACACACGTCTTCAGGTGCGTCGCTCTTCCACGAGTTTCCCTCCACCTTTAGAAGCCCCATCAAATCTCTTGAGCTCGTTAATCTTGTGCATGATTCAAGAAGAGCCGCTTACACCCGCACGCTGATATTGTCCATCAAATCTTGCTTTACATGTGACGGTACATGCACTGTTCACTCACACAAATGAAAGTCAGTTACTTTTTTAACCACGTTTTATTAACTCGCTTTCGTTCCTGTGTGTTTGTCCAACAATTTTTCAAATCTGCCAACGTAAAATTAAACCACTTTTGATGGTCCTAGAGATCTCAAAATTTTACCACAGATAGATCTTGGATGACAATGCATTGTATCAAAATTTCAGATCGATCGAATGTAGCGTAATTAAATTATGCATTTCTTAGTTTATCTTTATATAAGCATCTGTACCCGCCTGCAGTCGTTTCATTTCACGTGGCGAGTTCACCCCGTCACCTCATCGCTTTGTTATTAAACGTTGGGCGGGCGCTGATGAGGTGTTTGGTAAAATAAATAGAGATAAAACAATATTTTTAAAAACCACGTTTTTATTAGTGGACTAAAAAGAATAATATAAATAAAGGTAAAAAAAATGATTTTTAAAAACCACGTTTTTATAAGTGGACTAAAAAGAAGAAAATAATTTAAAACTAATTAGTTCAAGTACTTCGATTTAATATGACTAAAAGCGTGGGGCGGTGTTTGGTATAAAAATTAAAGATTTATAATTTAGAAGGCAAAAGAGAGATCTATAAGTGAGAGAATGAGTGAACCGCATATAATGTTAAACCTCATAAGCGCACGCCCCACGTTTTTAGTCATATTAAATCGAAGTACTTGAACTTATACGTTTTAGATTATTTTCTTCTTTTTAGTCCACTTGTAAAAACGTGGTTTTTAAAAATCATTTTTTAAAACCTTTATTTATTATGGACTCCATCCTTACATTTTACCTTCTTCTTAGCAAAGAGTCTTTAACATACAGGGTCGGTAAGGATGGGGGAGAAATAGGTATAATTGTTTTTAAGTTAGGGGTATAAGATCCCCTTACCAACCCCGGTAACTAGTTCTTCGAATTATAAGCGTTTCTGTATTTTAATGAAATTTAAAACAAAAAATAATAAATTCAAAGTTTTTATTCATGATTTTGATGTCTTGTTTTAAACAGTTGAAATAAAAAAAAAGTTTCTTTTTTTATTTTCATATTTGGCGTTAATGGTTCCAACTTCCAACAAGTAATAAAGACTCGAATGAGTATTTAAACGCAATTTCCAACAAGGAATTTCCGATTTTTTTATTCAATGGAAATCTTTCTAGAGTCACACCAAGCAGGTGTCAATATAATGCGCACCGCACAACAGTCTAACATTAGCATTCACAAAGCTGGAAAAGCCCATTAACTATAATTCTAGATTACATTAAAAGTAATTTCAAATCAATAATTCTGAAACTAAACAAAACAAATGCTATCTACAAATTGCTGCTAAAATTACGGGAGTCGAAACAAAATAGATTTTTCAAAAATTCCTTCTTCAACATTGTTCTAAATATTATTAGCTATCGTTTTGCGTTTGTTTCAACCCGATAGATGTTATGATTGGCGAGAAATCGACAAAGTACTGATATTTTTTCGTTTTTTTTTATTTTCCAGGAAATCCAGTAAACCTTTTCGGTATTTTTTTTTGTTGGCCCGTGCACTTCAAAGGGACCTCTTTAACATATTTGCAAAAGACCCGAACCCTCTATTTGGTATGGTTCAGGAGGAGTTGTTCAAAGCTCGAAAATACAGGCCAGACATTTCAAATATATAAACGCAATTCCCAAGGGAAATTGCGTTAAAAAAACAGCTTAAACAATAAGTAAAATATTACAAAATTGACTAGCGTCATATCAATATAAATTTCCCATTTACCTTATCAGTCAAAAAATATTCCAATAAACTGATGTAAATTAGACTGAAAGATTTGACTTCAGTGCTACCAAAACCTTTTTAATGTGATGAACATACATTAATCATTGACGCCTCCATTGATGCTTGTCAAATGCAACCCCGCCCAACACATTAACTTTCAGATTTTATTTTCGTTTAGACTTCTGAACACTACTTTGACGAAACAACGATCTCATTGATTTAAACTTGCATTGTTAGCAACACCAAAGTAATCATGACAGTAATGAAATACACAATTAAGTGCCGTCTATGTTTCTAAATCAAACCGGTGCTGAACGTTATCTGAAATAACATTGAAGTAAAGTTATTAGAAATGGTAAACTCGATTTGAAATCTTCAGACGTTTTGCATTTGATGTATGGTATCGTTATGATTCCTTTATTCCGAGAACCCGCCCCAACCACTTGACGTAAACGCCGCTGACAATGATCGGCCTTCCGGCAGTTTATCTAGGAAAGTGAGTTTTTTTCCTTCCCCTCCGAGCACCTGAATGAGAGAAATACCTTACCTGGAACATATTATCCTAGACTAGACAACTCGTGGCCGCAACTGGGAACGGTACAGGGGAGTGTTCTAGTTATTTCTGGCATGACCTAGTTTATGTGAGCACAGCACCCACCAGTCAATAGGTTTTGCCACGGTTTCTTTCAGCTTTTAAAAAATTGTATTCCCATATTTAACAACGTTTTTTTGGCGTGTTCGCCAGGTGAAAGCATTTTACGTTTCCAACTGTCAGTTCTTTGGCAGGTAAAAGGGCACTAGAGAAATGAGAACCACGTCCATATATTAATATGAGCGGATTCATTGGCCGTATTGAAACAAAACGTTAGGCGGAAATCGCTGTGATGCCTCTGTCTGCTTTTAGTTTACATTGATTTAATCAGTTGTGAGTCTTTCATGTCAAAAACATTCCAACTAACTTTATGAGTCGGCAAGAACATAACTAGGTTACATGTAGGAAGGTTGAATATCTTACCTTATAATATCGGACATGCATACATTCACAAGAGGAGCTATGTATGTCCAAATTTTGACTTAATCAATTTTCATGTCTCCCCCCCCCCTTTTTTTTTGATGTTGTTATGTTTGTTTAATTTAACAGTCAAACATTTCCAAGAAACTAATCCCTTCTTTTATGCATAACAAATATTATTTCGCAAATTTTATTCTTTGCTAGAATTTGAGTATTTTTTTCTTTATAGTCTGGAATGAACATTTTCAGATTTAACGAGTTCTACAATATTCTTATTCATGTTGGTGTCTGGGAGGGGTGGGCCGGGGTGCTAGCAAGACCATCGCCATCACTTGGGAAGTGTGGTCGCGACACATTGATTTTCATCCAATTGATAAGTATGTCAAGGGAAGTACACAACTACTTTTGTCCAGAGCTGAAGTAGAGCTATAGTACGGGCTTGACAATAAAACTGGAAAATTATGCTTGAACTCTACTTCACATTATTTTGGTCTAAGCTCTATGTCACCCCTTCAAATATTTCTCGTAATTGTTTGACCAGGTAGCAGAGAGATTTGATGCTATGTTTATAACCCTTTGTTTTTTTTACCCACTCCACAGACGGGATACTGTGTGTTTGCCGTGATCTTACATCTGTTTGAGGTCAAGGTTTATTCTGCTAGAGGATGGCTCTGAGCAATAGTTTCTGAACTCAGCATGAGCCTATGCCATCATTCAAAGAGGAAATGTCAGCATTGGAGAACTGAAGCTAACAATCAAAGGGAGATTTTAGTTTAACTTGCACTCACTGATCAAAATAAAATTAAAGTGTTGTTTTTTTTTCAAATGGATGTCAAGAATGTTGATCCGTTATTGCCAGGAAATGTGTGCATCAGTACAAACACGGAACATGGCAAAGATGGAGACGAGTTACTAGACAGGATTATAGAGCACGAAAGTAAGAGGACAAGTCATTTCAATAAAAGCGGAAGGAGGGTTCATAAGAGGGATCATGATAAGATCACCTTCACCCCGGGCTTAGATAGCCAGACAGAAGAAGCAGGCAATAACAAAACGATATCTTTTAATCATGATTTAAACTTGACTGAAAATGCTGGATTACGTCACTGCTCATTTCCTCCACGACACCGGCACAATCTCAACAAGTCATTGAAACCTAGACACAAATGCTTCCACCCTCGACATCACCACACACACCACCAGTGCCTCCCACCAGACCCAGACCACCCATCAACGCCAAGCACATCATTTCACTATTCGGTCTCTGATAAGACCTCAATGCCAAACGTTACTTACCGCCAGTTCTCGAACGCAAACCAGAATACCCATACCCCTGCTTTGAACATTTCTGCTCAGTCCTGCAACGGTTTCAGGAAGAGCTACCCGGATTCTGTCGAATCTTTGTCTTCAAGCCCCTCGTGCAATTCTGTGAATAATTCAGCTTCAAATTTCCCCAACTCAAATCCTAGTTACACCGTTGAAATGGACAGAATAAAACGCCTGGAACTTCTTGCAAGTATATATGAAACTGTCAAAAAAGTGACGCGACCACCATTTTGGTCTGAAGCAGCGCATCCAGCAACACCTCGACTAGATCTGGCTCTTTCGGGTCACATTTCTTCAGAGGCGTCACCCTCTGACTCACCTTTGTCAGAACCGGTCATGACTGGATCGTCTTCGTCAGACCACTCTCTGTCCGGCTCTTCTGAATTCCTTGTCATATCTCCCGCTGGACTCGGTTTTACGTGGCGTACCAGGGGCTTCAGTGATCCTCAAGTTTGTAACAAACAATCCACACAGAACTCGGTGTGTAACAAGAAGTTAGCAACTTCGGCCACAAAGATGAGAGCCCGAAGAATAAAGAACCGTTGTGTTCGAAGGAGTTATCCCAGTGAGGATCACCTTATTTCACCTCCCCCGGGGTTTGAAGGGACAAGCAGTGACGAGGACACCTGGAGAATGGGCAGAGCGCCAGCTCGTTGGCACAGTCATGGGTCTGGTATAGACTGGACTAAATTGACCAAAGGAATCAAGCTACAAGATGAAGAACCAGGAATGCTTTCGAAACAGGACGCAGCTAAAACATCGGGAATCATGCAGGGTGTTCAACTGACGAACCCTTCATTGGTATGCCTAGAAAATGAGTCGTGCGTGCATTCAGAAGGTGATAGGATGGTGCAAACGGATAAAAGTAGAGTATGTCGCCCTTTTACTGAGGATGCTGTACAAGTTCAAGGTCGATTTCCATTGGACACATCTGTAGGTGATGAGCTACAAACACAAGTAAGATTTTTTTTTCCATTTCCTAAAGCAGCAAGTTTCTCTTATGAACTGATATGCTTCTTGGTGTTGGGGGATATAAGGGACTCCATCATTTCAACTTTTCGATTATTGGAAATGGGGGCCAGTGTATGGAACAGAATATGTCTAAGGGTAATATTCATGGATCGTTGATAATGTTGAGAACCTGTATTAAGGAAGTAGGATTTTTAAAACTAGTTTTTTTCCCTCTGCTGCATCCTTAGTAATTTTTTTTCTATGCCAATGTTAGCCATTATTTTCTTCTTCGTTGCTTGTTTAGAAAAGACTAAAGAAAATATTCGCATTTTTTGTATAACTGATAAGGAGAGTTAAGTTATCATAACATTCTTCTCAAGTTCGAATTGATAAATAGATATATTGACATCGAGGTGCTCTGTGCCCTTGGTGGGCCCAACAAAGCCCTTGTCTCTGATCAAATGTAACTCTGTTTATCGCATACCTAGATTTTTGTAGCAATATTTAACGTTGTTCTTTAGCTGGCGTGACCTAATGTAACTTGTTATCGCATACCAAGATTCTTGTAGCAGTATTTAACATAAGTAACGCTGTCCTTAAGCTGGCGTGACCTACCCATTGACCTTTATCAGATAGGTCACCGTCGACACCAGACGAGATCGACCAGCTGTTCTTACCATCGGAGGCGTCTATCTCCCCCTCCCCCGCCGTGGTGGAATCCAACTCGCACCTCAAATTGTTTTTCTCCACTGACTTTGATCAGTTGTACATACATGTGTTGGCTGACAATATTTATTTCATACTTAGTCTTATGTTCCGTAAAGAGGGAGATCAGGTTTAAATCCGATGTCCTGACAGGCAGTACCATTGAACCCTAAAGGAAGTGGAAGCGCGATGAATACCCCAAAACACAAACTTTTTTTCTTTCTTTATTATATCACGTACCTTTTCCTTTTTAATTTGTCTATCCATTTTCCTTTTGCTACCATTGAGATATTTTTAAAAAATTATTTAAAGAAAAATAAATAAACCTTCTGCCCCCCCCCCATCCGTAGACGCCCCTGCTTAACCACCATCGTTATCAATGACCTGCATCGAGAGTGACATTGCAAATAGCCGACGTCCTTAATTTTTTAAAATTCTGTATTTGGACTGGTGTTCGGCGCGATTGTACAGTTGTAGATTTATGGGATTTGAGCCCCTACGTATGTCTTTTTTTATTACCACGTTTTTATTAACTCGCTTTCGTTGGGCATTGTTTGTTTGTCCAAGATTTTTTCAAATCTGCCAACGTAAAATTGAACCACTTCTGATGGTCCTAGAGATCTGAAAATTTTACCACAGATAGATCTTGGATGACAATGCATTGTATTAAAATTTCAGATCGATCGAATGTACCGTTATTAAATTATTGAACTTTTTAGTTTATCTATAGTCTATATATAAGAAACTGTACCGTCGGCTTTTGTTGACATCCGTGAGTTCCCCCCGTGACCACATCACAATGTTTTTAAAACGTTAGGCGGGCGCTTGTGAGGTGTTTGGTAAAATAAATAGAGGTAAAAAAATATTGTTAAAAACCAAGTTTTTATTAGTGGACTAAAAAGAATAAAATAAATAAAGGTAAAAAAATAATTTTTAAAAACCACGTTTTTACAAGCGGACTAAAAAGAATAAAATAATTTAAAACTGGTAAGTTTCAGTACTTCGATTTAATATGACTAAAAACGTGGGGCGGGTGTTTGGTATTTAAAACTCTAATTTAGAAGGCAAAAGAGAGATCTATAAGTGAGAGTATGAGTGAGCCGCGTATGTTAAACCTCAAAAGCGCCCGTCCCACGTTTTTAGTCACATTAAATCAAAGTACTTGAACTTACCAGTTTTAAATTATTTTCTTCTTTTTAGTCCGCTTGTAAAAACGTGGTTTTTAAAAATCATTTTTTTTTACCTTTATTTATTCCCCTAACATTCACGCCTAAATATAGTTTCTATAGTTGAGTCGTGAGTACCCTCACTTGAAGTTTAATCTAGTATTCAGGCGAAGAAATGGGAGAAATCGGATTTTAAAACATGTTACCGGCTTTTTTAGATTATGCATTTATTTATTGCCATATATGTACATAAAATAATTATTTTGCCTCTTTTAATTTATGCAATGAGCCAAAATAGTCAATTGTGAAGTGAGGCTATGTGAGGCTATGTACATCTTTCGGTATTGAATCCACTGTTTCTATTCAGCCTTCTGAATGAAGTCCTGCGTTCATTAGTTGGTGTCTGGTCTCATTTTTTTGAAAGTCAAGTGCTCATTACTTTAATGATTCTCAAACCAAAGGGTTCTCAACCCTTGGAGTCTCGCCACATTTCGGACACATCAAACAACATATGACCCGCATTAAAATCTCCCAATTAAAAACTGCCTCCTCTCGTCCTCGTCGATGTTTAGAGCCCTCAGTTTTTAAATTTGTCATTTTAAACTTTGTTGTTGTCACTTGTTGTTACATCTCAATTTCAAGCCCTTTAAATAACCGCGCTCCCACGCAAAGCACCCCTCCCCCGCCCGCTCCTGAAACTCCACCCCACTTTACTACTTAGGGAAACCCTGCTCCAACCTGTGAACAGATCTACAAACAACCCATCAAACTTTTAATTGGTTCATGGTGATGGAGTAGAAATGTAAATATATACCTATGGTATTTTTCCTTAATGTGAAACACGGTTTTTAAATACTTGAACATCACACGTATCTAATTTCAAATTTAAACGATTTCAGAAAAAAAAATTAACAGAAAAGTAGCCTTTAAACAAAATATTCATTCTGAAAGATTTGGAGGGGAAGGGTCTTAGAATTGAAGATCCGATAGCAAAATAAATCAAAGCAATTTTGTTTGAAAGCAGTTTGAGAGGGAATCAGTGGCGTAGCTAGGATTAGTGGCATCTGAATCAGTACCAATGTACCAACAATTACGTGAACTGATAATACCGTCCTACTATCTCACAATAGAAAATTCCCCCTAATTAAAGAAAAAGATATAATAGAAAAATGAGATGCTCCGTTATATTAGTTTTCTTGTACAACACAAACATAGGTAGGACCAAGAGAAAAATTGGTTCAAAGGACATAAACAAAATTTAGTAGGTTTTAGATTACTTAACACACACACACACACACACAAAACGTGGTTTGCATTTTTATTGTTTCCCTCCGTGCGACAAGCTTTTGGGCATTAATTGTGGCATCCACATCCTGTTTTATGAAGTGAATACCCAGCATTTAACTGTCAGGTCTGTCTGAAAACCACGTGGTCGTGTGTGGACACCTGCCAGCTCCCAAGAACAGTAGCAGGTTATTACCGTATTTATTACAACAAAAGCCATCTTAAGGAATGTCAAGGAAACCGGACCAGCTTCATTCATAAACAGGAAAGAAACGATTTTCTGGGCCATACAAATGATATTTTTTTAAAGCAAGGAATGTTAATTTAGTGATAACACATTTTTAAAACAAAATATTAAAATTAATATGAAATAATCAAGTTAAAAATTGATTTTAACACCTCCCATTAAAAAAAAACAACTTTATTTTTACAGTTAACTATAGCTTTCGATGAAACCTAAATTAAAAAAAATCAGATGATTAGGATTCTCAACTAAAGAATCTAAAACACAAACACTAACTTTTGTGATTAAATTAAATTTAAGTTCATAAATCATTTGGCCGAAACCAATAAACATACTTTTAAAAAAATTAAATTTATTAGTACAGTAAATATGTTATATTTTCCCTTGGACTTGAACCCAGAACCGTCGCTATGTGGTGGCGGAGGGTGCACCGGGGGACACGATCACAAGGGATGACACCAAAGTATAACATTCTGTATGTTCCCGTTATTTGGCACTCGGGAGAGATCTATGCCCTATGGGGTAAGTCGTGAGGGGGCGACACCATGAGTTACCGCTCTAGGTGACACGAACCCTAGTGACGCCTCTGCTTGAACCGTATTTAGATCAGAAGGCAAGCCGCCCAACGCCGGGTCATCTGTTACATGAAAAAATTTGTTGAATGCATCTCACAAGGATTTATACAGATTGTTGAAACTCACAAAGATGGTAGTTGGCAGAGAGGTACAGGCAGCGCCAGAACGAATACCAATACCTGTATGGCGATGCCCTTACGTTAAGGCTTACCTCGAGAATTGTAAGCCGAAGGCTCGACTTTCCAAAGAGAATGACACATACTACAGCTTTAAAAACAATAACTACTACTTCAATTGTGAATTCATTCGAAAGATAGGCGGTTCTCATCCAAGAGCAGTCAAAAATAATTTTTTCCAACAAAATTATGGTACGTTTCGTCCCAAAACAACAATTGGTATCAGAAATGAGCATGTGTACCAAGCTTTGGGAAGTGGGTATAATTTAGCTCAAAAGATCTCTGGTAGACAGATGGGTGGGTCGATGAGTTGAGAAAAAGTGCGGAGAAAAATGGAGATTGTTTATAAAGTATTTGGGAATTTGTAAAACAATCCCCTTTAATAAATAATAGATTTTCACTGCCTTTAATTTTCAATGGTCGTGTAAATAATTTTTCATGTTAGTTTTAGTTGATGTTTTAATCACCTAAACGCTCTTGGTGGCTAGCCCACTATTAAAAAAATAGCAATAATAATCGCTAATATGTTCATTACCTCGAGTGTCCACAAATGACGTCACGCGCCTATGGGGGAGGGGGTCACGCATTTGTGACGAGGGGAGGGGGAAGTTTAAGAAATGTGACGTGACAAAAACGCGCAACTTTAAATAAAAGTTCCACTTAAATATTTGATTGCTTGCAATTTATTTAATAACGTTTACAATGGCTTCAAACGTGTTAGGATATTAGAGTGCAGACTTACACTAAATACGTATATAAATGACAAAAAAATAATAATTTGCAACATGCTAATTTAAATTAGACTTTTTTTTGAGGGGGGGGGTGTCAAATCTTTGTGACGTCTTCTTGTTAGGGGGGGGGTCTAATTTTTTTTTACGAAGTGTGACGAGGGGGGTGGGGGTAAAAATCGGCCAAAATCGCGTGACGTCATTTATGGATGTCCCCTTACATAAAAGACTCTGCTAACAACAGCACTAAATCGGCAAGAATAATAAAGGATTTTTAAATTTAGAGTTTTGAAGTTAAAAATATAATGACCTTTTTAAAATTATTATTATATTTATTATTATTATTTTGTTAAACTTTTTAAGGGCCTTCTGCTGAAATTAAGTCGTTTCCTTATACGCCAAAACAACTCGACACAGTAATCAAAATTACATCTAATTTTCGTGGGGTCTTATCTTAAACGTTTTATTACACAACATCGCGTGTAATCGTTTCACCGCAGTCGATAATTTCAAGTTGCAGTATCATGGCACGTCTCGCCCACCAAATGTCAAACATTGTAATACAGTAATCCTTTTCACAACCACGCTCCGTCTCCCAACTTTTGACATGCCGCACAAAAAGGTGTGTTTTTTATATCCTCTTTGCATTAAAAAGCTATCTGAGATTTTAAGAGCATGATTGCTTTCTCTCAAATTATCTTAGGAGAACGATACGTAGTTGGATAATTCAAAACCTGTTTGGGTTGTTGACGATGATCGTCAATAAATTATAGCGGTAAGGTAAAAGGGGGTCCCATCCCGTTGAAAGTAGGTAGAGAGATTTTTAGTAGGAGTGGGTAGTGGGTAGTACTATGTTGATATTGTTTAGTGCATTGTCTTATTAGGACATATAGGGTAAACCAAAGTACATCTACTTCCCAAGAACCACTTTCATGTCGAGTAAAAACTCGCATATAATTACATCATCTAATCTATATACATAATTCCCGTCGTCTGTATGTATGTATGTATGGAATAATGCTGTTAGGTGGCGCTGTGATCGATTTTGTATAAAAATATTATATGACGTCATTGTTTTATGTATATTGATATTATATGACGTCATTGTTTTAGGCTTATATTTTAATTTTTGAAAAGGGAACGATGTAAAAATAGGATTTAAGGATTTATAATTATTATGAAACTAGACGCCCCGCGGCGTAGCATACGCCGCAGACTTGCTCATGGAGAGTGCTAAGAAAGCGGAGAAAGAACGGACACAAACTACAGCACGAAGAAATCAATACAACGCGAGTGAACGTCGGTTAATAAATGGGAGGCGGGTAACAACAACCGCAGTGTGCTTACTCGCTATTTTTTATTTAATTAATGCTGCTTTTTGTGTCTGTACTCTCACCCCCCCCCCAACCGTTCTTTGCACAGTCTATGATGAGCAAGTCTGCGGCGTATGCTACGCCGCGGGTCTCTCCAGAGTTCCTTCTTTTCATTCACTTACAGCCGTTTGCCCAAACCCACCCCATATTGACAACTGTGTCTGTCAGGAAGTCTTCACCCGTCACTAAATCGTTAGCGGCGTATGCTACGCCTCGGGTCAGCTAGTATTAAAAGAAACACCCAATAATTGCATTATTGGAATTTTTAGTTCTTAATGCAGATTTAGAAAAAAAAATAGTTAAGGGAAATTAAAATTGGCTGATGTGATATTTAGTTTATATTTTCTCTCTTTACTTTTAAAGATTAATTTCTTTGACAACGAGCGAAGGAACTGATTATTTGCGATAAATCAGGCATGCGCATGGGTGTGCATTATTGCAGTGCTTCTCAAACTATTTAGTGTGGTGGACCGGCAGGAATTTTCTCCATTGCACCAGGGACCGGTGAACTATTTTCCCTGCACTGACAATTTTTTCGGTCCTTCTTTTGAGAACATCTGCGGACCGGCAGCGGATGGCCCACGGACCGGCACCGGTCCGCGGACCACCACTTTGAGAAGCACTGCATTATTGGACATAATATGCCACGGTGGGGTCAACCTGCAGTAAATGTTATGTGGTCATTACTAGCAAAATACCCGTTGGATGGGGAAGACCGTCGGGTAGGTGAGACCGCTTTGGTGAATGTTATGTAGGTGAAACTGCTGGTGAATGTCATGTAGATGAAACTGTTGATTAATGTCATGTAGGTGATACCGCTGTTGAATGTCATGTAGGTGAGACCTCTGGTGGATGTTATGTAGGTGAGACCGCTCGTGAACGTGATGCAGGTGAGACGGCTGGTGAATATCATGTATATATAGGTGAGACCGCTGTGAATGTCATGTTGGTGAGACCGCTGGTGAACGTCATGTAGGTGAGACTGCTGGTGAATGTCATGTATATATAGGTGAGACCGCTGGTGAATGTCATGTAGGTGAGACATCTGGTGAATGTCATGTAGGTGAGACGTCTGGTGAATGTCATGTAGGTGAGACGTCTGGTGAATGTCATGCAGATAACGGTTGCAAGACCTTTTGAGAGATAAACTCTAGAGCCAGCAACGTAAATATTTAGTGTGGCGCTACAAAGTAGTTCAGCTGGTTTGACAAACTGAGATAACTTATACTGATACACAAATCATTACACTCTACGTTTAACTTTCACTTTACACTATAGTCATCTTCTAATATGTTTCTTAGAAAATTTAAGGAGGCAGGATGGATAATTAGTGGTTTTGATTTTTTATGATGTCCTAAGACTTGGATGAAATTATACTATTTGAATTTGTAAGTGACAGTTATAATATAATGATAATGATTAAATAATTATTTTAAAAAATAACAGCAACACAAAAAACGTTTATTTTGAAAGCGTTCAAATTTGTTAAAAATGTGGAAACGTTAAACACAATGAAACCATTAGAAAGAGGTCGAACTGTGAACAAAGGTCAATGTTTGTGTACGCGGAATTCGTGTCAGATACCACTTGTGTTATGCTAATTTTCGAACCACGGGCGCGTTTATTGACCCAAGTACGGTAGACGAAGGGGACATGATGGGGTCAACCGACAGTCTACAGTACACCATCTCTCGCTACGGCCTCGAATTTGACAACTTATCTGGTCTGATATGGCAGTGAGGTTTGTTGTGGAAACATAGGCACGAGTGTGCGTGCTTTCATACTTGTGGATTTCCAAGGATGTGAAGGCAGACATTCTCGCCTGCATGTGGATTCTATTTTTGGGATTAATTAAAGACGGTAAGTCTGGGAATTCAAACACATGTTTTATTTATTTTCTGCTCGTGTAGTCGTAAACATGACATTTCCTTGATGATACATGTACTAAAATGTACTTTATTTTATTCCATCCATTAATGAATGCTGGGGGGGGGGAGGGAGAATCTGTCGTTTTTTCACTAGACTAGACTGGACCACTGACTGTTAGAAGTTGCAGTTATCATGTCACGGCGAAGGGTGTCACCTCCCCCCCCCCTTTCTGTGGGACCTCGGGGTGTGTATGTGGATATTCTTTAGCGTGGTGTCTGAGTTTTAGCCATGACGTGTCTCAGGTTGTAAGTTGTTAAGGTGTGTTTATGGGGATTCGTTAGCCGGGGAAAGTCTAAGAGTTATAGCCTAGATGGGTCGCTGGTTATATGTGAAGATGTTTTTCTAGGGTCGTAGCCGGGATGCGCCGAGGGTGGTAGTGGGTTGTAACTGATCCTAGGTTGTAACTTGTTGAAACCAAAGTCGGAAGAGTGAAATAATCTCACACCGCCCTGTTTTGCAGCAAACGGTTAGTGATGTTTTTAGCCTTTCTTGTCCGTTAATTTCATTTAGCAGATTTTTAAAAAATAAAAAAAATTCAACTTTATTCAATATTTTAAAGAATATTACTTGGAAAACTTTTTATAAAATAAAGGAATGGGAAATGGTTGCCAATATTTGTGTTAGTTACGCCTCTGGCTCGGTGAGTAGGTGTCTTTTTAACACGCCTCTTTTTCCCCTACACTTTTCAAGGAGAAACATGTAATCACCATCATTGATGTTACAATGTTGTAACATATTGTAATCTCATATGACTGCTCCAGCAGTTTAAAGGTATTTTAGTGGGACTACTGACTACACACAACGATTTCAACCAACCCTGCCTAAGTTTATTTGTAAAAAATACTTACAAATCCGCCCCACTGGACTTTGAGAAGGTTTAGGGCTGTAAGCAAATCTAAATTTTAAGCCCCCCCCCCTTTTCCTTTTTTTAAAATGTAAAAAGCAAAAGATAATAAAGAAAAAAAGAAATTGAAATCCCTGACATTGCCATTTCTTGGGGTTTCCCACTGGACTTTGATGGTTTTAGATTCATCATTCAAAGTGTATCATTGGTCCAAGTTCTACCCATGTGATCAACGCTTTGTCAAAATTAAGATTGTTTCATTAACTTAACAAGAACAACAAAAATTAATTGCTGCACTCAATGGTCAGACTAGGTAGGCGTGGTGAGAGTTTGAGGCCTCATATTTGTTACCCTGGACCGAGCTCATCTGAGGCACTTGCCGTGGTAATATGAGTTGTAGGCCTTAAGTTTGAGTCTAAACCCATGCAATCTATTCCCCGGGGCAGTAGAAGGGGTAGCCATGGAGTCCGAACTTATCTGATGCACTCGCCGTGGTAAAATGGGTTGTAGGCCTTAAGTCTAAGTCTAAGTCCAGGTAATGTATTCACAGGGGCACTAGAGAGTAGATTTGGAGTCAGAACTCATCTTAAGTACTTCACATTGCACTACGGAAGACCAGAACGTCATGGTGAGATTTCCCACTCATATCAAACCCTTGTCATGAGCATTTAATTTGGTCTTTTAATTACCACTGTCTTGATTAAGGGGCGTCTCTAGGGGGTGCGAACTTAGAAAATAAACGTTTTATATGCGATTCTGTATGGTGTTATCAAGAATTGATTAGTTGATATCCGGATACTATGGTGGGGTGATACCATGGTTACCCAAACGGCAAACACCAACCCAAATGACGTCCCTGGATTCTTCATATGGATTCCTCGACAAAAGTGTTTTCTTCTTTTTGCGGAATCATAAAATTTAAACTTAAATAACAGTACTCCTTATGCATGAGTCTCTGTGTGTGTGAGTGCGTGTGTGTGCGTGTGCGCGCGTGTGTGAGAGTGTGTAAACTTCTATGAAACAGAAGGAAAATCACACCAAACTTTTTATCCTGGGTTACAATATTGTTTATTAATAAAATGTATAATTACCAAATGACTAACCGAAAACGCACATCCATAAATCAGGCCCGGGAAGTTAAACAATTTCTCTTAAACGGTTAAAACTACTTTTCCTCTATACTCTCCGATTTCCTGAATTTATTCAGTCCCAATCCACTTCAGTTTAAAAATTATTACAACTGACTGTATCTGGAGGTGGATTTCCCCAGTGACTAGTGTTTCAATATTAATATCCCACTCACCCCTTCACACCAACCCCTTTGTATACGATTTCAGATACTACTAAAAGTATTGAAGAACTAAATTTCGTTTTTTGGGGTACTTTCTATGTTGAACCACCAGAGTAGCGTTATTAAATAGCAGTCGCTTTTCTCCTCTACACAAACCGCTGTGTTTCCGGTGTTTCCGAACGACTAAACTGGAACAGAATTCGTTCCGACATGTTGGTGTGGCGAGACAATTTAAGCTTCAAAGGGAATGACGAGCTGACATGACAGGACATTAAATGTGGAGATGCCAAATTTTTTCTGCATGACATGAATGTATGACTCGGTATCTCCGGCCAGATTGGATGGTGTTGATTTCCATACAAGGTAAAAAAAAATCCTTGCAATTACATTCGCAACTTGCTTAACACTTAACATTACATGTACTACATTTGATCTCATCAATGAAATGCTCCCAATTTGATTACATGCAAATTCTGCTTAAAAAGTGCTGAAATTTTTATGATAAACGCACAAGTGTAACAAATTGGGTTATAATAATATTGAATGATAAATAGTAGGCAAATCTTCATACATTTCAGAGGACGAATATTTATAGTATCGAATACATTTTCGAGACTCTAAATGTAGAGAGTCTAAGCGCGAGGGCTCTTGGAGAACCATATACCTAATTTAGGTGTATTTATTTAATTCCTTCTAAACATGTAATTCTTCAAGTAAGGTTCGTTATTGTTTGGTGCTAATTCAATGACCCCATACTGTAAGTAGATGGACCTAGTCCTTGTTTAGTTGAATGAAAAAAGAACACTTTGATTTTACATGTGATTTTACATACTCTTGAAAGAAAATTGTAGGTGATCTTAGGCATAGTCGAAATTGATACCATTTGCCCCCAGACCAAAAAAGGGAGACATATGAGCGAAAAAATAACCAAACATCCAGATGGATATAGCCTCATTTTATTTTGCATGCCTTAGTGAGCGTTCAATATGGCAAAAGAAAACTCCGGTTAAATTTGACTTGACATATTAGCGAAGTGGCATTGGAATATCCTCTAGGACTGAGAAAGGTGGAGGCCGTGGACAAAAATAAAACACCCCAAAAGTGACCAAAGAAAAGCATTACCGGATACGCTCTTGATAAATTGTGTCTTGTCCGCGTTCTAGTGAACTGCAGAAATTCGTCTCAGAAAGTATTATAATTTTTTTTAATGTCAGTCATTTTTAGAAATAAATTGTCAAAATGTCCGCCTAGCCCTGGGACTAGCTGAAATAACATTATCTAAATTAAGTATCCTCCATAAAATATAATCGAGGAAAAATCCTTTTTTTACAATCCAACTTCGCTATATACAAAGTTTTAAAAAATAAATTAACAGGACTTATGTGTGTGTGTGTTTGTTTGTTTGTTTGTTTATATATATATATATATATATATATATATATATAATATATATATATATATATAATATATATATATATATATAATATATATATATATATATATATATATATATATATATATATATATATAAACAGAACGGGAAAGACAAGTGACAAGTGTAAACAACTAGATAACCTAAACATAATCTGGGAGAGTTCTCTCCTGGTGTGCGTGTCATTGCGACATGATATCCTTGTGCTATGAACATTTTTGTGCCCCATAAATATTAGTTCTCATTTGATGTAATAAAACGCACAAATATACATTAACGAAATAATGGATCCTTTTAATTTCTGCTACTCAAGTGGGAATGTTACGCCCTACAGGTCATAGGAACTCGTTACTCAGCCAAATGAGGTTTTACTATGTTTCATTTCAGTATGACTTTTGGCATCTTTTTCTAACAAAAATTTTGCTGTTCTGTAAAATTTAGATATAATTTTTCAAAGAATACACTATATCATCTTCTCTGTTACAGACGCTCCTTCTATACATAAGATTATTGCATCCTACTCTTATAAATGGTTTATGCCCAGTCTTGCATTTTTATTCGAGCTTTTAATGTTGATTGAGTGTTGGTTGTCCTGGTTTGATCAGGAAACCCATTCCACGTTCGAATTCCAGACGGAAGAATGAGAACATGAACAAATTAGAAACTATTAGAAAACATGACATATTTGACTCCTAAAAATAATATTTGATTCATAAAGTAAATTGGTTTTTTAGATTTCCTAGAATAAAAAAAAGACAAAGCATTTTAAATTTTCGTCAAATTAAAATATTATATTTAATAAATATGAGGAATGATGAAAACGATTCAATAAATAACGCACGTTTCCTAATTACCTTGTCATTTTATGCTTTGCCCTATTATTTAAATGATGTTCCTATCATTTGATAGTGCCCCCTTGCCCTTACATTTCAATGTCATTTCATCTTTCCCCTTTTTTTTCATCGTCTCTCCTTTTATTTCATCGTCTCCCCTGTTATTACATCGTCTCCCCTGTTATTTCATCGCCTCTCCTGTTATTCCATCTTTCCCCTGTCATTTCATTGTGTCCCCTGTTATTTCATCGTCTTCTCTGTTATTTCCTGGTGCTCCCTATAATTTTATTGCGATTCTGTCATTTCATGGTGTCCCCTGATATTTCATCGTCTTCTCTGTTATTTCCTGGTGCTCCCTATCATTTTATTGCGATTCTGTCATTTCATGGTGTCCCCTGATATTTCATTATGTCCCCTGTCACTTCATGGTGCCCTGTGTCCTGACGTCTCTGTCATACCAACGTTTTCACTCATTGTAACCTGTTGTAGGCACGGCTGCCTTACTGCTTCACTTAACTTCCTATTGTAACCGTGAAATTCGAAATTCTACCCTTGTGTGCATTCCGCGTCTAGGGTCTGCGTAAAATGTAGGGTGGGGCGGGAGAATTGGGTCAGAATTCCTCTCCCGGCCTTCCCGGCAACAAATTATTGGTGTCACTTGGGGGATTTACACCCCATACATTCACCGTGGTCCGTGCTAGGCCACGGGAAGCCTATTTTAAGTGTATTGTTTGGTGGCTTTCTCTGGGGAAAAAGAGGGACTTACTGTCTGAAGGCTGGTCGCAGAATCTGTAGGTCTTTGTTAGAGATTTTTTGACTGTGCTATCACAAACAATTTAACAGACATACATATGTACAAGCTATCTCTATTGCTTCTATTAAACCCCTATATCTTTTGTAAGTGAATTTCGCTCACATAATATATGGACATACTGTGGTTTATTTGACTGAAACTTGATGACGTGACGCATATTTTCTTTAACATGTACAGAAGACAAAAGTGGGACATTATTGCGTTCTCGTTAAATTACAGTCAAACCTCTCATAACGAGATTAATTCGTTCTATAGTCTGACTCGTTAAGCGAAAAACTCGTTATATGAAACCATTTTCCCCCATACAATTCAATGTAAAATACGATAATCCGTTCCATACTGATTTAAAAAAAATATTATTCACATTTATTCAGATAAAATTGCTTATGAATTGTTAAAGAGTGAAACAACTAGAATACAAGTTAGATTTGAAGAAAAAAAACTAGGGCTGCGGAAAGTAACGATTAATTAATTATTATTTTATTTATTACTGATTAATCGTTAACAGTTTTTAAAGGATTATATTTTTAACGATTAATCGTCCCACCACTTATAAATGTACTGGAAGTCAAAAAGTAAAATATTTCGGCCGATAAATATAAACTAATTTCCGGACGATTACACGAACATTTTGGTTTTAAACTATTGACTGACATGAATGTTCAAAATGTTGATAAAGGTTATTGTGTCCATTGAGAGAAATCGTTTGCCTACCATTCAATGTTCCCTCTAAGTCTAAGTTTCGCTGGTTTTGCGCAAAGTTAAAAAAAAACAACTCGTGTGCAAAGTTGCACAACGTCCATTTTTTGTGCAATATTTTACAACATTTGCTGTGCGGTGATTCTAAACTCCTGCGTAGCGTCGTTCAAATATCTGCGCAGCCACGCTGCATAAAGGGGACATTTCTACTATGGTTTTAACACTTCGCTTAAATATCACCTGCAAACCAAACATCCACTACAGTCTACAGTATCGGAAACTTCAGCTGAGACAATCTTAAGCTATGTGAAAGAAAGCTCAGCTCATCTTTTTATAGTATATTGTCAATAAGACCCGCTCATCACTTGAACCAAATAATGTCAATACATTTGTCTGTTTGTGTTGTTGGTTAAAGATGTCACATAAAGAAGACATTCCAGTGTTATTTCGATTTTCGACGAGTATTTAATAAATGTTACTTATGACACCATAAATTTCAATTTTTGGCTTTAATCGAAATTAACGATTATTTAATCATTTATTTTTCAAAAGTTGACGATTAAATTTAAATTAATCGTTAACAGCCCTACAAAAAATGTAAGCAAAAATATGAATTTATGACAAATAATTATTCCTTTTTCACTAGAAAACTGGTAAAGGCATTTGTTTTTGCCGACGCTTCAAAATTTGACGAAAATGCGTCGTAACCGTTTCGTAGACATTCTTGACACTCCATTTGAAGCCATGGGCGTAGGGAAGGGGGGGCAAGGGGGGCATTTCCCCCCCCCCTTAAATTTGAGAAAAAAATATTTATTAAATGCATTAATAAATGTTGTATTTTAACTATTACAGCACTAATTTGTAAGTCTTATTAATTTCTAAGGCTTTTTTCAACCCTTATTTTATACTGAACTTGAATTTAATTGAAAATTGTACCTGTATGGCATTGCCAGTTAAAATTTAAAAAAGAGTGGGATTTTTTTTGCCCCCCCCCCTGGAAAAATTCCTAGCGACGCCCATGTTTGAAGCATCCATCTCCTTAATTTTTACTGAGAATAGTGCAGATCGTTGATGTTGGCCGATTGAAGTTGCACGCTAGATTAGCCACCTTGTTTTTTTCCAATGGTTTTTCGTATTATTTAAACAGTTTTTTCTATCTCTTATGATTGTCTTCTTGTGGGTTTTTTCCAATACATTTTAGCACAGGTTATTACACTTTGCACATAAAAAAATTACGAATACTGTCTGAATACAAAACTTGTAAAAACAGTTGATCACTGCAGAGGCGTAACTAAGTTTTTGGCGCCCTTGGCTAATTTATTTTTGGCGCCCTTGATAAATTGACAAAGTTTCCGCTTTGCGATTTTTCATTTGTTAGAAAAAATGATTGTATTTCTCTTATTTTATTTATGACATTAACTACGTGGTCTGACAGTGACAGTCATACAACGTATTAATACAAATGCATGAGACAGGAACAATACTAATTTGCATTTTATTATTTACTAAATAAAACCAAATAAATTGGTGGACAAAACGGGATACTGTTCAGAGAATAAAGAATACAGCAAAACTTGAAGTAACATGTATTATAAATAAAAACAATAGTGTCAATGTGTCATACTCACTATCTCATGCATAACGATAGAAACTCACAATTAAAAGTAAATTTAAGTAACACTCCACCGACTACAGCTCAGCACTTCAGTTAGCTGGCGTATTGGCGTGTTGCTAATACAGTCGGACCTCTCTAAGTCCAACTCAAGGGGGACAAAATTCGGCTTACAGAGTTTTCGAGTTAGGAAAACTTGCATAATAGGCTCCGAGTAATCAAGGACAATGTTGATATTGAGAAAGGGGGGGGGGTGGGCGACAGCCATAGCGGCTAGTAGGCTTGACAGGAAAGAGGTGCGGTGATATTTCATATGAAAGGAGCCAACTTGCTTTGACATACCGACACAAGCCCGTGAGAGGAGACACCTTCCCTCCCCTCCCCAACTTTCCTCCCTCGACAGGACGATGGGGATAGTAAGATTTTTCTTTTTAAAAGAAAGACTGTAAAATCATATTGACATTTGTATGATAAGAAGCCACACAAAGGCAACAAACATAATAAAAATATTATAATGGTTTAAATGAAATATATTTAAATATACTTAGTTATTCACTTTTTTGTTACCAAGGATTCTGGAGTGAAATTTCAGAAAACGTGTTCCGTAGAGCCACGTAACTGGACGTAAAATCTTATCTTAGTGCATTCCACTAGGGATTAAGCGACCCTTGCAAGTACAAAAAATGACAAAGACAAGAAAAAGGAGTGGTAATTGGTAACTAATTCGCGTCCCTTTGCTGCATGCTGTGACTCTTTTTAAAAAGAAAAAAACTTACTCCCCCATCCTACTGTGGAGGGAGTAAAGTGGGGGAGGGGAGGGAAGGTGTCTCTTCTCACCTGCATGTGTCGGCATGTCAAAGCAAGTTGAATTCCTTTCATATGAAACATAGACACCGCCTCTCTTTCCTGTCAACCATACTAGCCGGTATGTCTGTTCCCCCCGCCCCTCAATATCTACATTGTCCATGATTAATTGGCGCCTATTACACAATTTTCCTTAACTCAAAAACTCCGTAGGTCGATTTTTTTTCGGGTCCTTTTGAGATCGACTTAGAGAGGTCCGACTGTATTTATTTAAAATATTTATCTATACTAATAAAAGGCAAAGCCTTCACTCACTCACTGATTCATCACTAATTATCCAACTTCCCGTGTAGGTAGAAGCATGAAACTTTGGGAAGTTGTTGAGTAGCCTCTCGCGACGAAAATGGGCGTAAAAGAATTTTAAAATTCACACTCATGGGGGCCGGGGGCCCAAAAAACGTTATTTTCCTTATAAGGCCTATATAAAATATGAAAAACACTAATTCTCCTATTTCCCGAGTAGGCAGAAGCATGAAACTTTGGGAAGTTGTTGAGTACAAACCAGCGATGGTAACGTGAGAGAAAAAAAATTTATCACTTTCTGGGGGCCACGGGCCCAAATGAAGTTTTTTTCTTATATGAGCTATATAAAATATGAAAACCACTAATTCTCCTATTTCCCATGTAGGTAGAAGCATGGAACTTTTTGGTAGTTGTTAATTACACTTCCACGATGGTACAGGCGAAAACAATATTTAAATTATCACTTACTGGGGGCCGGGGCCCAAATGTAGTTTTTTTTTCCTAATATTAAAGACTGACTCATCAATAATTCTCCAACTTCCCGTGTAGGTAGATGCATGAAACTTTATGAAGATGTTGAGTACCCTCTCATGACGAAAACTTGCGAAAAAGAGGTTTTAAATTTCTTAACTTGGGGACCGGGGGCCCAAAAACGTTTTTTTTCTTATACTGAAAATCGCTTTATTCTCCACTTTCCCGTGTAGGTAGAAACATAAAACTCTGGGAAGTTGTTGTGTACACTTCCGCGATGGTAGGATGCAAAAAAATATTTAAATTATCACTCACCGGGGGCCGGGGGCCCAAATGTATTTTTTATTTATAAAAACTGACTCATCACTAATTCTTCAATTTCCCGCGTAGGTAAAAGCATGAAACTTTTGGAAATTGTTGAGTGCATTCCCGCGATAGTAACAAGCAAAAAGTATTTAAATTGTCACTCACTGGGGCCCGGGGCCCAAATGTATTTTTTCTTATATAAAAAGTTAATCATCAAAAATTCTCCATCCTCCCGTTTTGGTAGAAGTATGAAATATTTAAAGCTTTTTTACCTTTAGATTTTAAATAATTTAAATACATATAGACACGTATCTCTATCACATGAACATCCTACATCCATTTTGCATGGGGGACCGTAATGTCATTTTAGTATCCATTTTATTTTACACCATCTTGACAAAAATTGACAAACAAATATATCCATCATGATCCAGAATGAAATAAATTGGTGTTTTGAATTGGTGTGTAATGGGTTTTCAACGCTTACTAAAATCCTTACTTCCGCAGCAGAGAGCGGGTATTTTGCTAGTTTAAAATATATATATAATTTTAAAATTAAAGATTTAGTGGCGCCCTTTTGAGCTGGCGCCCTTGGCAACTGCCCCGATGCCAACCCGTTGCTACGCCACTGGATCACAGACGAAAACAATACGCTAACAGACGAGTGCTTAACACAGAATAATTCATCAACCGGAAGTGCCGGCTAACTAATGAATTTCCAGGAAAAAGGGATTTTCCCTTTCTGCATCACTCATGTGAATCTTCGCTGGTTAAGGGAGCAAGTTTTTCACACAAAAAATTTGCTCGCTATGCGAAAATCTCGCTATTAGAGTTGATCGTTATGAGAGGTTTGACTGTAGTTGTATATTTCACTCTTTGTTTAGGAATAGCAATTAGCAGCACTGCATTCATAAATTTGGACACCACTTTAGGTGAAGAATTAGAACAAAGCTTCGTTATCGCTTTATTAATTTTTTACGCAATTTCCCTTAGGAATTGCATTTATTATACATTTGAAATGTCCGTGCACTGTTCGAGCTTGCACATACAACTCCCCCTGAACCATACCAGATAAAGGGTTCGGATCTTTTGCAAATATGCAAAAGAGGCCCCAAGGATTTGCAACGGCAAAACCGAAAAGGTTTACTGGATTTCCTGGAAAATGCAAAAAACCTAAAAAAATATCAGTATATTGTCAATTTCTCGCCAACCGTAACATCTATTGGTTAGAAACAAACGCCAAACAATAGCTAATCATATTTTGATCAATGTTGGAGAAGGAATTTTGAAAAATCTCTTTTCGTTTTACTCCCGTTATTTTAGCAGCAATTTGTAGAAAGCAATTGTTTTGTTTATTTTCAGAATTATTGATTTGAAATGACTTTTAATGTCATCTAGAGCAGCGCTTCTCAAACTTTTTAGTATGGCGGATCGGCATGAATTTTTTCCATTGCACCAGGGACCGGTGCACTATTTACTCTGCTTTGACAATTTTTTATGTCCTTTTTTTGAGAACATCTGCGGACCGGCAGCGGATGGCCCACGGACCGGCACCGGTCCGCGGACCACCACTTTGAGAAGCACTGATCTAGAATGATAGTTAATGGGGTTTTTCCTCGTTGTGAATGCTAATGTTTGACTGTTGTGTGGTGCGCATTATATTGACACATTTTTGGTTTAACGCAGCGTGGGGGTATATGACGTCCTATTGTGTTTAGTTTCAGAATTACTTATTTGAATCGACTTTTAATGTAGTTTAGAATGATTTCCCTTGAATAAAAAAAATCAGAAATTCTTTGTTGGAAATTACGTTTAAATACTCATTCGAGTTTTTATTACTTGTTTTTAAAAATGTGTATCATTTTAAATTTGTTACCTAAAGATGCCCCGCTCCGCACACACACAGAGAGACATTTTTTGATCATTTTTATTTATTAGTTTTATATCCTAAAACTTCTTAGTTCTTAAATTTAAGTCCCTTTCAATAACCTGTAGATTAAAAAAAAACACAACAAACTTAAATCAACAACTTTTTGCTTTTCCATTCCGAAATTGAAATTTTGACTAACAGAAACATACCTTTTACTCTCAACCCCAAATCAACATAAAGAAGACTACAACAACAAACTTCATTTTGTCCACACTACAGACTTTTATTGAATCATCCGAAATTGTATACTGACGCCACGCATGGGGGGCGCCATGAGCAAAATATTGGGTGGGCCAAGTTGGTAACACAAATTTGTTTCATTTGATACCCTTGCCTTAAATAAGGACTTGAACCCTAGGTCTCTTCCTATCTCTGTACCCATCCCTTTTTAATTTTTCCAGACCAATGTCTAACTTCCAAATTGTCAATAAACGCGGACTCGACTTTACATGCTCCAACAAGACGCTTGTTGCCCATTTCACGACACCAGCTGCAAAGCAGAACTTTCCGTTGACGTGATATGCGCAGCCATGAATGACTGCTAAACCATTTTGCCTGCGGTTGCCGACAACGTCCACTGTAATCACGAGCAGCCTCGCTTAACAACGTATCATCTGGACAATCAGTTAGATCCTTGGTATCAACATCGTCCATAATAACATCAGATGAGACTTTGTTTTCAACTTTTTTACTCGGTATTTCCGGTTGAGTAGATTGCGTGAGGAAACGCTTCATAGTTTGTTTTTTTTTCAGATGTACGAATTTTAATAAAAAATATTCATGGGCAATTTTTCGAGAAATGTGTTTTTTATTTACATAATTACATCATGCCTAGTTTCCTTTTTAAATCCCTTATATTAACTTCGCGGCCGTCTCTGTCTGTCTGTCTGTCGTCATCTCATCATCTCATGGGCGGGCGGGCGGAAAAACAAAAGTCGAAAATGACCCACTTCCCGTGATTCGATCGAGCTGACATTTGGCACACTGACCCGTCTGACCTAACAATGCATCGTATCAAAATTTCAGATCGATCGAACGTACCGTAATTAAATTAATGCATTTTTTAGTTTATCCTTATATGAGGTATGTAATTCAAATTCACTGTTTGTTATTGTTTTTTTCCCACGTGAAAGTTTGAGTTGACGCATTGAGGCGACCCGTCGAAGCGACGGGGTGCTTTTGTTTACATTTTACGTGTCACATTTACAGACTGAATCTGTCTTAACTCAAGTTTGCTTCATAACTCTAGGGGGGGAGGGGTGGGTGGGAGGGGGGAGAGGGGAAAAGTCTGGTCACCGATTCACTTGACCGAGCTCAGCGTGACACGTAAAATGTAAACAAAAGCACGCGGGTACGTCGATGGATCGCCTCAACGCGTCAACTCAAACTTTCACGTGGAAAAAAACAATAACAAACCGTGAATTTGAATTACATACCTCATATAAGGATAAACTAAAAATGCATTAATTTAATTACGGTACGTTCGATCGATCTGAAATTTTGATACGATGCATTGTTAGGTCAGACGGGTCCGTGTGCCAAATTTCAGCTCGATCAGATCACGGGAAGTGGGTCATTTTTGACTTTTGGTTTTCCGCCCGCCCGCCCATGAGATGACGACAGAGACGGCCGCGAAGTTAATATAAGGGATTTAAATAAAACAAACCCGTAAAAACAAAGTTTTTGACTATAAATCCCTTATATATGAGACATAACTAACAGTATTGATTATTTACAAACATTTACAGACTGAATCTGTCTTAACTCAAGTTTGCTTCATAACCCTGTGAGAGGGGAACAGTCTGGTCACCGATTCGCTTGACCGAGCTCAGCGTGACACGTAAAATGTAAAAAAAAGTGCCCCGGTGCTTCGATGGGTCGCCTCAACGCGTCAACTCAAACTTTCACGTGGCAAAAAAACAATAACAAACCGTGAATTTTAATTACATACCTCATATAAGGATAAACTAAAAATGCATTAATTTAATTACGGTACGTTCGATCGATCTGAAATTTTGATACGATGCATTGTTAGATTAGACGGGCCCGTGTGCCAAATTTCAGCTCGATCGGATCACGGGAAGTGGGTCATTTTCGACTTTTGTTTTTCCGCCCGCCCGCCCATGAGATGACGACAGACAGAGAGACAGAGACGGCGGTGAAGTTAATATAAGGGATTTAAAAAGAAGAGTTGTACATTAAACAGTTGCCCTATTGTTGGTTTCAGTTGATTTTTTGGGTTTGGCCAAATACATTGTGGCCCATTAGCTCTAAAAATTGGGTGGGCCATGGCCCACCTGGCCCACCCTGTGGCGCCCCCATGACGTCACGTGTCAGTGTCTCGCACGTATCCAACGTCACTCACTTGATTCAAATCATTTCTAACAACGTAGTCTACTTTGAACACGGACTGTAAGAGAAAATAAGAGAGATTTATTTCTTTTTTGAAAGCGACAGGAGTGACGAAGAATTCTACCAATCGTCTCAAGAGCTGTTGTTTGTTTATTAGTGTTTGTGTTTCTTTGGGGAAGATGAGACGTCAACTATTTATAAATTAGGCTTCAACAGTGTCTGCGAAAACATTATAAGGAGTTATATTATACTTTAAGATATTTTTTTTAATTTAAAAAAAAGTATTTTGCATTTTCTTCCCTCTCCCCAAATATTATTCATAACTGTTTTGAGACATTGCCATTTAACACTATATCTCTGGTAAACTTCTATATAATCTTTCTGCATCATCGCCTCCCATCCCAATCTAGAAAATCATTTATTTAAAATTACAACAACACTCTATAGCCCAATCCGGGTGTAAAATGAGCAGCTCACTCTCGTTTCAACTCGGAGTTGTATCATAGCGTGCATTGCTTATCTCCACCTTGTTTTACTGACCTGGCACCATCAATCAACTTGTCACCTTGTTGGTGCGTCACTTCAAAACACAGCTTGTCGTCAACTTACTAGAAATTCCTGAACTGATATGGATAAATTTTCTGTTGGCAAACGACAACATAAACGCTTCCCCCAAACTCAACACTTTCAAAATGAACATTTTAAGTCAAGAAAACGTGAAGACGGTGACAGACTTTCTACAGAAAGTGGGTAGGAACATTCACTGCAATAACGGATAATGACTTCTAAAACAATACTTTTTACAATGATCTACTTTTTAAATTGTTTTTTTCCCCTGCAATTTCATAAAATTATTTCAGGCATTGAAAAAATATTCAAATTAATTTTATTTTTAAAGTTTATTATGTGAGTTTTGGTCAACATCAATTGTAATTATTTATTCTTTGGGTTTGATAATATTTTCCATTTGCTATGTTTCTTGTGACTTTTCCCCCTCTGCCTCTTTTGCATAAGGGCATCGAATGGTAATAACCCTGACTAATTGGACTACAGAAACAGCAATGTGTAGTCTCCTATTAACATTATTAATCAATATACAACAGCAACAAAGAAAATACATTTTGGACAAACATGAATAAAAGTCAAATTGCTTTAAATAATATTTCCATTGTATCAATAATAGACTGCCCATGCAGTGGTTTAGCGGGGTCATTGCTGCCGGCAAAAAGGAAAAGTTAAGCTGTCACCTCCTTTATTTTTCCATGAAACAAAAGCTGTCAGTGTCCCGAAAATTCTGCCCCTACACATGAAGGAAAACAAAACTCTTATTAACTTTTTATTGTAGCAAGTCTTCGAAAACAAAATTAGTCTTTCCCGTGGCATCTGATTTTTACAAGTGTAAGACTTCTCCCTTTTTATTAAACAAAACAAAATGTTCACTAAGTAAATCACTCATCGATTGAAAATCTTTAATGAACGGATTTTTCCAAATCTCGCAGATGTTGCCAGATGTTCTCAATACGTTAAATCATTTCCACCTTTTAACCCAGGGCCTCGGTGCGTAAATGACCATCTCGACGGGGCCTCTGTGCGTCAATGACCATCTTGACACACAATTCTTTGTTTACCTTGTGCCACAGCTTATCTCCCGTTAGATGTAAGTTCACGCGTGGCCCCTGTCACGAACACTATGAAGGTTTCATTGATAAACTTAAGCCCACATTTCTTCGGGACGCCTGTCTCCACACGTAGTGTTCTACACCCACAGCCAACCAGACATCATTCTATCAGAGTCACTTACAGACCCCTGTCAACTCTAGGTCAGGTGAACATCAGCGTCAGGTAGGCCGTCTTTCACTTTTCTACCTGGTTGGTCGCTTTTACCAGTCCTTGCCGTTTGTCTTAATGTGAAAGCAGAAATCTTTCTGGAAGACAAAATCTTGTAAAAGTCCGATTCTTTTCAAAGATCGATGCATTGGTCAGGTCGTATCTTATTCACATATATTGAAAGAAGAAAAAAAACTAGATTGTGACATTCATTTTCATGTCATGAATTTATCTAATGAAATAAGCTATATAAAGATATTGTAATGTATTGAGACTTGAGACTGTTGTTCTGTTTTCTGGAGGTGGCATTAGTTGAAAGATCCGCTGGCTTGTCTTGTCTTTTATATTTATTGCACTTTACAAATTAACAAACAAACATTTCTCTAAATGAAAAACGTAGCTTATGTGCAACATCATGTCATTATGTTTATACTAGCAACAAAGCCCGTCTAAGGACGGGAATACGTGTAGGGTGGCCTGTGAAGTTCATGGTAGGACATCACAACATCCACATCAACTGACTCCAAAATGAAAATGAAACTTCACCAGTCGTCGTTTCAACCAGAGGCTTTGTCCAGAGACCCTACCTCCTCCCTCCACACGGCGGTCTGTCCAGAGACCCTACCCCCCACACCGCAGTCTGTCCAGAGATCCTACCTCCTCCCTCCACACCGTGGTCTCTCCAGAGACCATACCTCCCCCACACCGCGGTCTGTCCAGAGACCCTACCTCCCCGCACACTGCGGTCTGTTCATAGACCCTAGCTCCCCACCACTGCGATTTGTCGAGAGACCCGCCGTCTCGACCGGCCATACATGTGTATCACGTCAAAAATACTATACATTATAGTTTAAATAAATTAAACAACCCCGCAAAAACAAAGTTTTTGACTATAAATCCCTTATATAAGACATAACTAAAAGTATTGATTATGTTCAAACGCGACAAACATTTACAGACTGACACCGACAACAACTACAACAACAAAAGCAACAACAACAAAGCAACAACAACAACAAAAAATATTTTATGGCGATAATCGCCTTCTTGTTAATCTCGACACCAAAATGTTTATTAATTTGCGTCATTATTTTACGTCTTAATTTTCAATAATTTTTATTTTATATAGCTCATATAGGGAAAAAACTACATTTTGGGCCCCCGGGCCCCAGTATCTTATATATATTGAACGAAACCTGTTTAATAACCTTTCCGGTATAATTTTGTGTACGTGTACCAAATTTCACGTTATTTGGTTGTCTGGATCTTGAGTTATTAGGGAACAGACAGACAACAAATGCGGCTTATATATATAGATAGAGATATATATATATATATATATATATATATTTTAACGCAATTTACCTTGGGACAAATTGCGTTTATATATTTCAAATGTCCGGCCTATCTTTTCGAGCTTTGAACAGCAACTTCTCCCGAACCATACCAGATAGAGTGTTCGGGTCCTTTGCAAATATGTTTAGAAGGTCCCAAGGATGTGCACGGGCCAAAAAATTACCGAAAAGATTTCCTGGAATATAAAAAAAATATTAAAAACCTAAAAATATCAGTATTTTGTCAATTTCTCGCCAAGCATAACATCTATCGGGTTGAAACAAACGCAAAACGATAGCTAATAATATTTAGAACAATGTTGAAGAAGGAATTTTTGAAAAATCTATTTTGTTTCGACTCCCGTATTTTTAACAGCAATTTGTAGATAGCAATTGTTTTGTTTAGTTTCAGAATTATTGATTTGAAATGACTTTTAATGTCATCCATAGAATGATATTTAATGGGGTTTTCCCGCTTTGTGAATGCTAATGTAAGACTGTTGCGCGGTGCGCATTATATTGACACATTCTTGGTGTGACACTAGAATGATTTCCCTTGAATAAAAAAATAGGAAATTCTTTGTTGGAAATTGCTTTTAAATACTCATTCGAGTTTTTATTACTTTTTTTATTTATATTTAAATTTTAATGTGAATGCTTTAAATTGGATGCATGTATAAATATATTTTTTTACTATTTTTATGTGAAGCGCTATGAGCCCAGCTGCTTGCTGTGGTACTGCACTATATAAATTATCAAATTACAAAAATGTATTATTATTGTTTTTATGATTATTATTTTCAGCCCTAACAACGTGTGCCACTACGAATGTATTGCAACTATTACACTGTAACTAATGGCTACTGTGAATGTAATGCACGTATTAAACTGTAAATAATGGCCAAGGTTGTATCGTGTGTATACAAGTATTTTGATCAGTCTTCGGATCTTCCTTGCACAATGGCCATATTATTTAGTAAAATATATTTCTTTATTTGACTTACACATCTAACATTAATTAAAATTTAAGCCTACCATAAAAGTATTGATGCATTTTAACTTAACCGTTATTTCATTACTATTACTTTGCGTTATTGTGGTAGTAAATTTATTAAAATAAATTACGATTTACTTTTCGAGTTTAATTTTAAAAATCGAATTTTAAGGTGATTATTTTATTTTATTTATTTATTTTTAATTTTGCGAGTCATCTATAAAAATACTAATTTCATACTGCTTTAATGAGATATAGTTAAGCTTAACTTTGTCTAAAAGTATTGAACATAGAATCAGATATGTTCAATTTTGTTTATTTTAAAATGTGTCATTTGAGCATGCGCCAAAGGCAAATTCAAATAAATAAAAAGAATTGAATTTCCAGCTAAATCTAAGAAAGGAATAAAGTGTCTGTTGCTGTAATTGCAAGCATAAATTCCAAGTGTAAAAAAGGGCTGTAGGATGCCAACTTCAGAATGAATCCTTATGATTCTCGTCATACGTCTGTACAATCACAAGTAAATCAAACGTTATGACCCGTACATGAATTAAAAAAGGGATTTCAGCAAGCAGGGGTTTAAAAAATAGATTTAGCTAAATTACTTTTAGTTATTTTACACCAATCATTGTATAACAGATTAAAAATTGATGTGCAAGGCAACTGTTTCAAACACAGGTTTCAAGCCGTTAGCGATGAGGTTTTAGTAAAGTAAATGGAAAATGCCTTATAGTGCCGTCAAGATACTTTTAGTTGTGTGGCCGCTGTATTCATTCTCATTGGATAGTTATAATTATTATATTTGCTTTTGATATTCAAACTTTGGGGCACTTAATGTTTCAAGTCACATGTGTACATGCGGTGTAAGGCCCTGCCGACAGCTCTATACTAAAATACTCATCTTAAACATATCTCCAAATTCACATTTTTTCTCGCTATTTTCCTTTCCCCCACCTCATGTTTCACACCATGCGTTTTATTATTTTTATTAATATGTGGCCTTGTAACCCAAGCTCTCAACAGGATGCAGCTTTAGAGAAAACTGTTCATCATTTTTTGTTGTTGCAAGGGAATGAATCGTTAACACCAATGTTCTGATTCACTTATAAGGATATTCCCCCTTTGGTTTGGCTTATCTCAGCCCTCAGCCCACGCTAATGCACACTGCATTTAAGGCGCATAAAACATTTAATGCAAAAAAAGTGAAATACTATATATCATATATATATATTTCTATATATATATAGGGCACGTACCGTGCTCCAGCCGGGTTTAAAAACTAATGAAAAAAAACTCAAACAAACAAAACAAAACAAAACATCAAAAACAAAAAAACAAACAAAAACAACAAAAAACAAAACAACAAAAACAAAACAACAACAAAAACAACAAAAAACAACAAAACAAAAAAAACCACAAAACAACAACAAAACAAAACAAAACAACAAAAAAACAACAATACAACAACAACAACAAAAACAAAACTAAACAACAACAGCAAACAACAACAAAGCAAAAACAACAAAACACAAATACAACAGCAACAATCCCAAAGAACAACAACTATGTAGGACATTGTGCGTCGAGGGCAAGGATTGTGGACATTCTCCCTCACATAAACAGATAAACAACAACAACGAGCAACAAAACAGCAACAAAACAAAAACAAAACAGCAACAACAAAACAAAAATCATCAACAAAACTAATAACAAAGCAACACAAAACAACAACAAAAAACAACCTACAAAAAACAGCAACAAACAACAGAAAAAACAAAAGCCAAAAACCAAAACAACAACAAAAGCAACAACAAAAAAGCAACAACAACAACAAATTATTATATGGGATAAATCGCTGTTGTTAATTCGACACTCAAATGTTGATTAATTAGAGTATTATTATACGTTTAATTTTTACTTATTTTTTTCGCGCGCTGACGTCGCTATAGGGAAAAAACTACATTTTGGGCCACGCGACACCTCGTAATCTTTATATATGGAAACGAAACGGTTTAATAACCCCTTCCGGTTTAATTTTGTGTAGTGTACCATATTTCACGTTATTTGGTTGTCTGGTTTGAGTAATTACGGAACTGACAGACAACAAATGGTATATTAATATATATAGTGATATATATATATAAAGATATATATATCTACTGGGGCAAGTACCCGCTATCGCCCAGGTTTAACAAAACAGAACAAAACAAAAAACAACAACAGCAACCACAAACACAAAAAACAAACAAAACAAATAAAACAACAACAAACAACAAAACAAAACAGCAACAACAACAAATCAACACAACAAACAACAACTACAAACAACAAAAGCACAACAACAACAAAAACAAACAGCAACAAAACAAACAAAAACTAACAACAAAATAAACAACAACAAACTTACAAAACAACAGAACTACACAACAAGGACAACCTAAAAACAACAAATACAAACAACAACAGCAACACAACAGCACCAGCAACAACAACAGAAAAACGTCAAAATAAAACACAGTAAAACAGCAACCAGCAACAAAACAAACAAACAAAAAACAATAAATCAAAAAAATCAACAAATAAATAACCACTCCTTCAAACTTACAAAACAACAACAGCAACAACAAAAAGTAACAACAACAAAACAACAAATACACATTAAAAAACAAAAGCAATAACAACATGAAGGATTTGTGTCGCATGGGCAAGGGATGTGGACTAATACTCTAAACAGCAATAACAAACACAAAAGCAACACACAGCACAGCAAACAACAACAGCAACAAAAACACAGCAACAGCAACAGAACACAACAAAAACAAAAACAGCAACAAACAAACAAAAACAAAAACAACACAAAACTTCAAAAACATCAAAACAAAACAAAAAAAAACACTACAACAAATCAGCAACAACAAAAAGCTAACAACAACAAACAACAACTACACAATACAACAACAACTACACACAAATGCAACACACAAAAGCAACAACAAACAAAGCAACAAAAATAATAAATTATCTTTTGGGATAAATCGTCCTTCTTGTTAATCTCGTCACCAAAATGTTTATTATTTTGTATTATTTTACGTCTTAATTTTCAATAATTTTTGATTTTATATAGTCAATAGGGAAAAACTACATTTTTGGCCCCGGCCCCAGTTTCTTATATATGATGAACGAAACTGTTACCTCCGCTCTACCTCGCTCCCCCGCGCTATAATTTTGTGTACGTGTACCTATTTTCTGTTCATTTGGTTGTCGGTTTTGAGTTATAATGGAACAGAAAGACGCGACATGACTATTTGGTTGTTTATATTTATATATATATATGTATATGATATATATATATATTATATATATATATATATATATATTATATATATAATATATATGTTTATATAAACAAGTGGTACCTTGAGATACGAGTGCCCTAACATACGAGTTATTTGAGAAACGAGCTGTCGAACGAGCGAAGTTTTGTTTTGAAATACGAGCGAAATTTGATATACGAGCACTCTCAGGAACTGACGACCGATGAATTACAAAAGTTACAGTCGCAGCATCGGAGTTATTTAATGACACTTGCCGCAGCATTCTGAAAGGGAGGAAGAAACAAACCTCCTTGGACAGTTTTGTGTGTGCATCCGGCGAAAATGGCAGAGACCAGTGGAGAGAAAAGCAGTGACTAAAATTAAGCATACAGTAGCATTTAAGATGTGTGTAAGTTACATTTCAGTTTCAGTGACCAAAGTACAAATATGTATGTGTACTTTATAAAGCCCTTGAGGAGGTGGACAGTTTTGTTTACCTTGGCAGCGTGGTAGATAAGCAAGGTGGTACAGATGCGGACGTCAAAATAAGGATCGGAAAAGCAAGAGCAGCCTTCCAGCAACTCAAGAATGTTTGGGTCTCTAACAACTTAGGCAGCAAGTTAAAAGTAAGGATTTTTAAGACTATGGTAAAACCTGTGCTGCTATATGGAGCCGAGACATGGAGAACAACGGCCGTAAACTTGACCAGAATCCAGTCCTTCATCAACAACTGTTTAAGAAGGATTCTCAGAATTCACTGGCCAGACAAAATCAGCAACCAGGAACTGTGGCAGCGGACAAAACAGAAGCCCATTGAGGAAGAGATTCTCCAGAAGCGGTGGAGGTGGATTGGTCATACACTAAGGAAACCTGCTCCTAACACAGCAAAGCAAGCCCTGAAATGGAACCCACAGGGTAAGCGGAAAAGAGGCCGTCCAAGAAACACTTGGCGCCGAGAATTGGAGGCAGACATCAAGAGAATTGGCCATGAATGGAAGATCCTGGAGAAGCTGGCCCAGGATAGAGATGCCTGGAGGTCTCTCGTAGGTGGCCTATGCCCTTGGAGGAATCGCAGACGCCGACGATGATCGGTAGATGCCCCTCATGGACGAGAAGGCTCAACAACAACAACTTTATAAAACCAGTTTTTTGTGTGCTTTAAATTCTCTTTTATTTTGTTTTTATACCATATTTGTCATTTATAATTATATTTTTCTAATTTAAAAACACGTAACAAAAACAAGTCGGGGTAGCAAATTTTGGTGCTGGAACGGATTAATGGCATTTCCATTAATTTCAATCGGGATAATGGCTTTGAGATACGGGCAAATTGACATACGAGCAAGGTTACGGAACGAATTAAACTCGTATCTCGAGGTATCACTGTATATTTGTGGCTCTTAACACGGGAAGTATATTTTTAGAAATTGTATCTCTTGGTTGAAGCCTCCCACTAACCTCAGCCAAAAGTTGCAACTAACATTTGTATTATATCCACAGGATCATGTGCCACTGACTTCAGCCAAAAGTTGCAACTAACATTTGTATTATATCCCCAGGATCATGTGCCACTGACCTCAGCCAAAAGTTGCAACTAACATTTGTATTATATCCCCAGGATCATGTGCCACTGACCTCAGTCAAACGTTGCAACTAACATTTGTATTATATCCCCAGGATCATGTGCCACTGACCTCAGTCAAACGTTGCAACTAACATTTGTATTATATCCCCAGGATCATGTGCCACTGACCTCAGTCAAACGTTGCAACTAACATTTGTATTATATCCCCAGGATCATGTGCCACTGACCTCAGTCAAACGTTGCAACTAACATTTGTATTATATCCCCAGGATCATGTGCCACTGACCTCAGTCAAACGTTGCAACTAACATTTGTATTATATCCCCAGGATCATGTGCCACTGACCTCAGTCAAACGTTGCAACTAACATTTGTATTATATCCCCAGGATCATGTGCCACTGACCTCAGTCAAACGTTGCAACTAACATTTGTATTATATCCCCAGGATCATGTGCCACTGACCTCAGTCAAACGTTGAAACTAACATTTTTTATACACCCAGGATCATATGCAACTGACCTCAGTCAAACGTTGCAACTAACATTTGTTTTATACGCCCAGGATCATATGCCACTGACCTCAGTCAAACGTTGCAGCTAACATTTGTTTTATACGCCCAGGATCATATGCCACTGACCTCAGTCAAACGTTGCAACTAACATTTGTATTATATCCCCAGGATCATTGGCCACTGACCTCAGTCAAACGTTGCAGCTAACATTTGTTTTATACGCCCAGGATCATATGCCACTGCCCTCAGTCAAACGTTGCAACTAACCTTTTTTTAAAAAAAATATCCCCAGGATCATATGCCACTGACCCCCACACACGGGTTTTTCTATCTACCCCCGGCCTCCATACGAGAAGATGGCGTTAAAAGAAAGGAGCGATCTGCCAGCCCAAACCCGACCTTGGTGTTAGAACCTTCTCGAGGTGACATGCCACCCATAGGCACGGTGTTGGTTAACACCCCTCAAAAAAGATGCACCTTACAGGATTCTCAGCCTCACTATGCCAGCGTACACGTCGGATCACACGGGGGTCCTAAAGATCAAGTGGGCTCCACCAGAGGAAACAAGGGAGAAGTTGCTTTCAGTCACGAGGTGCTAAGACAGGACCCTATTGTAGGACGGCACGGTCACAGCAGTAGGGACGAAGATGAAGATCTCAATGCTTTGCTGCTGAGCCTCGAAATATTCAGTATAGCTGGGAGAGCAAACGATAAAGATTTTGGAGGATTTTACCAGGATACAAATGGGAAAGCTAAGCATGAAAAGAAGACTCATTTGGACTCCGACTTGTCAAGTTCGAGATGTGTGTCGGATAAATACTTACATGGTCCCTTAAAACCCTTGGCATCTGATCTCCACGTTACATCTCAACGCTCGTGCAAAGGTATTCCTTCAAAAGAAAATTATTCTCATATCATGGAGAAAAAGCCAGGCCGAGATAAGAAGACGGAAGGCAACTTACCAGCTTGCGTTAGCTCAGGGCTTCAATGTCTGGGTCTTCAAGACTGTGGTAGAACTCATTTGGATAGTTCCAAGTTTAAACCTATTCAAACTTTTCGTAATGATGTCCCAGGACCGTGGAGGACAGACGATATCAAAGCATTACAACGACCAAACTTTTATAGTGATACAAAGATGACGGGTGGTCCAACAGCTGTAAAATCACGGGAGGAAGGGTGGCTCAAAGATGTTTTGAAAATGTCAGAGTCACGCAAGGACGTGTGGTCTGAAGACACTCTACTCCATTCAACCAGTAGGAATAACGTTGAGATAAGGCAAAGAAAGTCACCAGTATTTTCAAACCTGGGGGGATGTGACGAGGGAAGAGATTTCAGACTCCGGAATTGTACGAGGGGAGGTGTGAATACAAACATGTTTGACCTGAACTGTCAGCTACAACCTCATACACGAGACAGTAACAGTCAGGTTCGATGCAATGTTCAACAATGCAATGATGATTCTGTTCAAGATGTGAGGGGGGAAAACCTTGAATCTAATTATAACACAATCGTTGTTCGTCATATAGCTAACAAATGCAGAGGTGAAGTTGAATCCAAAAGTTTAGCCTCGTATGGTGTGGTAAACTATAAACCTAACAGTGACAGCTCTACCACAACTAATTACATGTCTCAAGGTGGTACACTCCTACAGATTATGAAAGATTCACTTTTAGATAATGTAGTAAACCCAAAAATTTCTCACCTTTCCGCTGAATTAGAAATTCAATCAGGTGTTAAAGAGGGAGAAAATGTAACATCTACAACTCCTGACAATCAGCGAGTTTTGGATATCCTAGATAACAGTGCAGCAATTGAAGTGGGAAATGAGATTATAAGAACTGACGCTAAATCAAATTTAGAAAATATTTCAGAAATTAAAGAGATAAACCAAACACTTACATCACAGATAAACCAAACACTTACGTCCGAGATAAACCAAACACTTACATCCTCTCACGGAAATGGCTTACATGGAGTTACTGGCAGACATTGCGCCAAAGTCAACTATCAACGATCTAAGTCACTGCATAGAGATGAAGGACGGGAAAAAGGTGGTGCCGAGGGCTCCGAGAATATGGCTCTTAGTGGAAGTCTAAGAGAACTGGCTCATCTCAACATTGATGTCAGTCAACGGCTGGTGGATGGGGAGCGGGTCTTTCTTGTCAAAAACGGCTCACCGGACTTACAAGTTGTTGTCAATTCCTTGACCCCAGTCCTGTCTAGACGACGGCGCGCAAGAAACTCGGCCAGGACAGGAAGACAGGCGAGCGGCGAAGGACAAACTTCTCTATTGACGGACAGCCAGAGACCAGTATTCGAATCTGATGTTGGCCAGGCTTCCAATCGCACGGTTTCTTCTCTAATGTGTGGTCAGAGTCAGGATGGTGAAGAACAGCTGCCAATGTTTGTAAGACTTCGCAGCCATGAAGGATCTCCTACGCCATGCTCGCCGCTAATTCACGTTGCCACAGAAAACAACGTTGAGGCCAAAGTGTCCCCTTGCCACGTCTCTGAGAAACTTTCTCACAAGCCGAGCGCAATGGATAACGAGATATTGAATGGGCTGGAGGCGATAAAGGACACTTTGAGGATGCTGGAAACAAAATCTGGGTTAGGGCCTAACACTGCATCAAGCTATGACGAATTGACAGAAGAGCTAGAAAATAACAAAGCAAGTCTGTTTCTAAGTCCTAAGTTGTCCCATACCTGGCATGGACAGTCGGAGACTACGAGGCACCGTGTAGCACCCAGGATGGGAATTGGTCAAATCATTGCGAATGCAGCAAAAACTATACCCAGGCCTGTTGCGTCATCCATTGGCAGCGCAAATACGCATAAACAGTCACAAATTCTGCCCGTCATCTCTCGAACACTGCTTGATGCCATGCACAAACGCTACTGCTCTCACCAGTACTCACGCCATTCCTATTCCCTGAAGCCGTTCACAATTCTTAAAATCGACCCAGCTTCGTCTTCGCGAAACCAGCCCATCACTGCACTCCGCGTGGAGCCGTGTTCGGTGCGCAACCACGAGGTCCATGCAGCGCCGCCGTCTCCTCAATTTATTGCCCGCCTTCGAAAACTGAATTCAGAGTTCAAGGCCACCACATCTGTTCTGATGTCGTCTGACCAAAGGTCAACAAGCCACGCGTTACGTCTGCAGCGCATACCCAGACATGAGTGGCAGCAACGTGATGCTAGCGAGTGTATTGGGGCTTCTTCGGGTGCTCATCCTACAGATGGTGACTTTATAATGGACCCAACAACTCAAAGACAATATGCGACATGGCAGGACTCAGAATGTGACTCAAACTCAAACAGGACCAGAACCATCGCAAGATCATCACATGTACTTGAAGAGGTAAGATAAGTTGAAAACGTTTCTAGCCATCTCTTTAACCGCCTCTCTCTTATCAAGTTTATTATTATTATCTAGAAAAATGGAGCTAACACTGAAATATACCTAGATTTATCCTATTTATCTCATCCCTCTTCTGCACAACACCGTTTCATGCCAGAGTCCCAATGAACCACTCACATGTTAAGCCACTTCACACGGCAGATCTTTCAAATAGTATTTCAATGGTGCTAAAACCCCCACATAATAATCATTATTAGAGCTCCCCCCCCTCCTTTTTTCTAGTACATCGAACACTTTTAGACAAGCACAAACACACTTACCTACTCTTTCTTTTAATGTTGCATGTTGAAATAAAATGAAAAAGGATTCAATAATAATGTTAATAATAATACCGAATGCTACATAATACCGATTTTATTTTTCATAGGTACATTTTTCATAATCCATATCACGTTTGATGCATGCCCTTCAATACTTTGCCTTAAAGAGTCTTAGTGTTTGCTCAAGTTGACAAGTTCTTATATTCAAACCATCCCCGAGTAACGCTGACATTTTATGCGTCTTTTGACTTTCGCACTTTATTTTTTGATGATATTTTAATGACCCGCCCTGTTTAAGGCCCATTCTGCGGGATCCATCAATGGGACTATTAATTATATTTATAGCGGTTTCCTGACACAGATTGGGAGAACAAAGGGTATTGCTTGTTGGATTAGCAATAATCGCAGAAGGGGAAGAAGATGTCAAGGAACCTGTAGACCACCACGTACCCCCATTCTTTCCCCCGAGATCACAAGCGCTTTTTGGGTGCTGCTTCGACAGCTGGACACACGCGTTATTGTTATCACTTTGTGGACCTTCTTGGTAGGTTTTGGGAACCGTGGTTTGACCTTTCCCGCCAGCCTTGATCTTAATTGTCATCCCGGACGAGCAGTGTCGATTTTGCGACATATTTATTTCCTGAGCCGGGCTTGTGGCCCTGCTTCTCTTCTGAACCTCTTTATTTTGACAAACCCATTCGCACTGGGGATCTACACGATGGCATTCGTCGTTATGACACGTTCCTTTCGTAACGGTTTTTATGATGTAACTAGTCTCGCATGTCTTGTTACGATTATCCGTTCTACTGGAAGACCCGCATTCCGGAGGACAAATAATGCTAGTCTGGTAATTCTGCTCAGACGCACCATGATATCCATTTTGATTATTTCCCAGTTTCCCCTGATTGTGGTTGGTCCACGACAATGTTGGCGTGGGGATGTCGGAGTAATCCTGGCGAATATGACACACACCGTCTTCACAGTGACGTTTCTCGTGCATCACTGACGTACGATACTTTTGGTGCGGCTCCATTTCCCCATAGACGTAGCCGCTTTGAGGCAACAGCCTGCTCTCTGAAGGTTGGCCTTGTGGAACCCACCGTGACTGGGAATTCGCCTCCGGAATGTATTCTCTTTGGCTCGCTCTAAAAGACTGTGAATGCTGAGGCTCGTTTAGACTGAATTGGGTTTTGCTTGCAGAGTTGATAGGATGACAGCCAACGGACCCAGATGGGCACGGGGCCTGGCGGTATTGATCTGGGGGAACGTTCGTGTATCCACCTGACGTTGGCCGATTAGCCTGTGATGACAAAGAGTCGACATAGTCCACATGGCGTTGTCTATCAGGTGGTGACGAACCAAGGATATTCTCTGATTGGCGGGTGAGCCTGTTCGGATCACTATTGGGATCGACTTGACCTAACTGTTGTGCCTTAAAGCTATAACGATTGGCATTGTCGCTCCAAAGATCTGATTTGGTTTTGCTTGAGCTATAGCCAGGCAAATGGGATGGCAAGCACCCTTGACAATTTGCCTCACGAATCGCCTTTTCAGCCAGCTGGATATTGCTGTTTGTGTAGCTCTCATTCGCCAACCTGCCTGGCTGTGTCTGTCCATTCGCACTCAATCCTGTACCGGAAAAATTTTGACAATGATCTCTACAATATTTATCGGATACTTCGTTTCTACCATCTATAACTGATCTTCGACAACAACCTTCTACGAATTCACTTCTACTAGCTCCATGTAACGACTCATTTTGTTGATTCATGCAAGGTGTTCCATGGCACGAAGACTGGTACAAATATTCATTGTTTTCAAAGCGGTTGGTTGGCATGGGTGCTTCGTTCATTCCTTCACGAGTGATATTTTCATTTTGAAAAACGTTACCCTTGGGTGCTTGTTACTCGCGTAACCTGTTCATTCTGAGAAACTGGACTCATAGAGCCCTTCACCCGGAGAGATCGTTCAGAATTCTGTTGTCCATGGCTGCTTTTCATCCGGAGAGACCTGTTTGACTGGGATGCTTGTCCTTGAATTCCTGAATAATTTTCAGATTGAGGACTTTGCCCTGGCGTGCATTTAACCCTTAGGAGCCTTTCGGTTTGCATTGCGTGGGATTTAGGGCTTCCTGAACGCGTGCCAGTTTCTGATTGGTAATTTTGGGCTTTGGAATTGGATATATTAATATACTTCTCAGATCTCACCCGTTGATTCTGAGGACTTTCTGCGTGATAGAATCTTTCGGCATTTGCAGGTTGTGTAAGCTCTACTTGAGAGATAATTTCCGATTTACCGCGTCCTTTTGGACTCCCAGCTGTTCGATTAATATTTTCGGTGCTGCGAGGAGTCACTGGGCTGGCGCCCACTTGAGCAACCGTTCGTGCTTGAACAAACTGAGTCTGACTGCTAATTACTTGAGGCATTGTGTTGCCATAAGGAATGTTGTATGCACCCAGCGGAATATTTTGGTTCCTGTAGCTGTTGACTTGTACATTTTCAGAAACTTGCATTTCGCTGTATTTTTTAAATGCTCCAGGGGGTTGGCATACATTTTGACAATTGTTCTGAGCTAAGCCATCGACTTCGCAACGCTGGCATTGATCGTAGCCATTACTGCTTTGAGGAATTTGTCGTAGGCTATTTCCTCCAGAATAATCATTGTTTGGAAAGCCTTTGTTAAACCCTTTTTGAAAACCGGAGGAGCTTTGTTGATATTTGGGACGATATTCTTGATTATTCATATCTTGAGACGTCGCAATGAAGTTATTTACCCCTTGCATCATTTGATTGGGGGGATTTTGATTTTCGGGATAAAGCCTCCCCGGTGGCGATAATGCGCGTTGCTCTTCATAAAACCTATTTGGTGGCGGCTTCGTGTAGTTCTCGGGGTAATACATTTCTTGCGGTGACAGAGGGCGTTCTCTGGGGCTTTCCATACCGTTGAGTGATGCGGGATAGTGCTTCGGGCAATACATATCGCTCGAAGAACATATCTCCTGATGGTACATGGCTTGAGGTGGAAATTGGTAGTCTTCTTGGCGGTACATTGTCTGAGGTGGCATCGGAGCACTGTCTGAGCGGTGCATTGACTGGGGTTGATTTATAACATATTCTTGACGGTACATAGTGTGAGATGGGTTTGGGGCATTATCTGGCTGATAAGCCGTGTGTGGTGAGATAGGAGCGTTTTCTGGAAGGTTCATTTTTAGAAGTCTGCAAGGGCAATCTGGCGGCGGGGACGATTTTTGAGATGCTAAATCTTGAGTGTCTTCAATGTAAGATTTGTTAAATGTTGACATACGTTTTTTTTCCATTTGAATCAATATTTAGGCGCACGTTGCCATTTTCTTGGGGGTATATCTTGCTTGGTCTTATTGGGGTGCAGTTTTCTTGAGTGTATTTATCTTTCTGTGCGAAGCTACCGTTTTCTTGAGTGCTTTTGTCTTTTTGTACCACTCCGCTCCTTTCTTGAGTGTATTTATCCCTTTTTGTTAAGCCTCTGACCTCACGTGGGCATAGATTGCATTGTATAAAACAGTCAGTTTCTTGGGTGAATTTATCTTGTTTCAAACAGCTGTCTTCTATTACGAACGTTTCTCTGCGTGTTTCGGCATTTTTATCAGAGATACAATTATCCTCGCGTGTTAAACAGCTAAAATCTCTAGTCTGAATGTGTGTCGGTCCTTCGCTGACCTGAACACAAGTGTCTCTTCGTGTTGTTAAACCACCGTTTTCTTGAATGCTTCTGTCCCTTAGCGTTAATGGAACGTTGACTTGGGCATACGTGTCTCGGGTTAACCTCCCTGTTTGTTGATTGCTAAAAGATTTGAAATGATGTGTGCTGACTTTTTTATCCGGAACATGGCTCAGATCATCTGCTGGGTTCAAGTTATCGATATCCTCATCCAAAAGTTCCAACAACGAGGAAGATTTTACTCGAGAAACCTCAGAGAAATCCCTGGGTTGGTCGATTGGATGTTTCTCTCGAATAGACGGTCGGAAATTATCGAAATTGTCTTTACGGTAGTCCACTTGCGTTTGAAAGCTCTGATCTCTCAGACTTTGGTGCTCTTTATTTTGGTATTGTAGAATGTCTGGGTCCTTGGTGACAATGATAGTTTTTGAACGTTTACCTTCTGCACGCTGGCCTGGAAAAGGTCGTATCGTCTGTACGATGTAACGCTTGTTGGGGATCCTCAATTTTGGGGATCCTAACTGCATGCAGCGGTTGCTCGGTAGCCGCTGACTTGTCGTGCTCACCTGTGACTGGCTCTGGGCGTCATTGTGATCGGGAAGGTTCATCACCTTAGTGCACGCCATTTCTGGAAAATTAGGGACGGGAGGATGGTAGTCGCCATGTTGAGCCTGGGACGAGGCGATGGGTTTACTTATATTTCCAGACTTGCATGTATCACAGTTGGCCCTTAGAAGATCTGATTGACAAGTGGCGGAGAGTACTTTAGACGGAGATGGACCTCGGTCTTTGAGTTTGGTGTTGAGAACGCGTCGTGCGATGCGCCTGGCATCTGCTCCTTCCTGCTGGCACTGACAAGAAGGGGCATAGCCGTGAAGAGCGTCCGCGCCAGTTTTAAAACTTTCTTCACGAGTTGATTGCGTAGGGAATTCTCGGCTTTTTCGAAATTTGTAGCCTTTCAATCCATGCGCTTGAAGTAAAACAGGAAAGGATGTGAGAAATAAAAAAAATAATTTAAAAAAGCATAATATTTCGTCAGTTTATTATCAAAATTATAACATAAGCAAGCTCATACACACAATGCATTTTTTGTTTATAAGTTTTGTCATGCCTAAGACTATAATCATAATCATAAAACAAGCACGTATTAAATTAATTAACGCACTTTGCAAATGGTTATTAAAAATATTTTGAGCTTTGAATAAAGGCAGTTGGCACAAAGAATCATAACTTATTATTTTATGTATTTAGTTTTGTTTTCAGGTGACAATTATTTATCCGATTATCTTGTTAAAAAAATTGATTGCGTCAATGGAAATAATTCCGAATGCATGAATTCGTTTGAGTCTTTGAAAAAAATAATACCGTGTGAGTTGAAATTCTGATCATGTGTGAGTCCAATAAATAACTTCGACGTGAAAGACTAGGTGAACTGAGTTACTTATATATATATATATATATATATATATTGTAGCACTGGAGGCATTCTCGGCAGTTAGGTAGTACAGTCGGTTTTATCGTGAATACCGTCCTACCAAATACAACCCTTGTTTAACTGGAAGAAGTTGTTGCTCGTCCAAAAGATTCAAGGCTATCGCGGCTGAACAATCTTTTTGTGAATGTCATATAGACATTTATTTATTTACTTTGTTAAATGTTTGATTGCATAGTATATATAATATAAAAAAAACTTAGTTTTAAGTATTTTAACTATTCTGTTAACTGCATGAAATTGCTGGATTATTATTATTTTATTTGATTAATTTAAATCGTCTATCAAAAAGGGTTATGACTTACTTGGGGAGTGGATCTGGCCCAACATGAAAGGGAGAATTAAACCTCAAACTAAATACTAAATAGTTCATCCCTAGCTATCCAACCCTCCCCGGCTACATTTGAAAAGGCGCTTGACTCTAGGTCGCCATTTGTAAAATGTGCACTCAAGTTTCTGAACGTCATGTGAAAAACGTCACAGTTTATGGTAATTAATTGTCTGGCGCATCTTATTCTTTCTTACATGTCTTTTAAACAAAGATGAATAGAAATAAATTATTCTTCCATTTTCACCCTTACGTTTACCTCTTGATACCGCTGCTCATACATTCTCACAAACTCCAGTTTTCCAAAGTTAACCCTCCCCCGCATACAAAGATACTATTCAACTGCGATAAATATTGCGTATTTACACTCAATTAGGTTTAAAATAAGACAAGATTAGACTTGAAAACTTTTAACTAAAATTAAATCAATGTTTTGGCGTCTGTAACAAATCAGGCACCAGTTAATTGAAAGTACTTCAATAATAAATATTGGTGTTTGAAGATATCCATTGTGTGAACCAAAGTTGAATACGTGATATATTTGATGGTAAGAAAATGCGTTCATTATTGCATGAACATGAAGCCATTCAGCGTCCCGATGAAGAAGATGTTTGAAGTTGGCCTTGTTGACAAGACATCACGTCTCTTGATAACGTTGGTCTTGAGATCAGTCCTGGAGAGATTCAGTTGGTGGTCTGCCTACGCCCTGCCCCTCGCCCACCCCCACTCCGCCATTGTCCTTTTCCTCAACTGGAGGCCCACAAGAGCTTGTTAAGTGTTTTGATTGTTTCAAGTGCGTGAACACAACTTGATGACGAATAAACTACACACTCTACCACGCTACAGACCGGGCCAGATTAGTTCTGTGTCGCCCAGTTGGTGTATAGAGAGCATATGTTTGTGTGAGTAAAGAAATGGCTTAGTTCAACAGTGCTGTCACAAACTTGGACTTGGACCATCTGGTGCAACGAAACTTAGTAGAGAAAGTTACGACAGTTACATCACTGCTGTGCTACAAGTTTTTGTTTTTCTTTATTTGAAACACGGACATCGTGTTTGATGTATTTCCCCAAGGATATGAAACGTGTCAGTAAACATTGTCATTTCTAGTGACGATATGTTCGCCCAAAGTCGGTGGTGATTGTGTTTTAATTCCATTAGTGAAAGGGAGACAAACGGTGATGTTATGGGTGTACTAATTAGTTGCCAACTAATTATCAACTGGATGGTATTATGACAAGCCTATGCAGGCTAATGTTAATTGGAATAACGAATGGCTTCCAATGAGGTGAATTAATACACTGAAAGTACTTGCATCTCATCACGGTATATCATAATGTGTGCTCATTTTAAACGGGGTCATGTACCCACTCCAAGAACAATAATTCATGTTTTCGTTCGTGGATTACCTTTCCTTGCATCTTTTTCTTAACTTGGATTATTCCCAAAGGAGACAGCAATCATGACGATGACAAGGAGAGGAAGTATCAACTCATTGCTCCAGGTCTGCACTGACGTCTTTTCTCCACCTCTTGCTCTATACAACTATAAGGGTCCTGACGTCACAGCGACTCGGTGATTTTCTTCTGTCGGCCCCTTAACAAAAAATATCCACTCATATAAACATCCGGGTCCTAAATTTTTTTTAATAATGCTGGTCATAAAATTAAAAATCCCGAATTCCAAGATGAAAATTATGTTGACTTTTTAAACATATTTTTTAGTTTTATTTTCACTACTGAAAGACACCATTTTTCAATAGGTAACTGTTTCAGCTACCAAACATCGATAAATGTCTGTATCTAGCTAACAATAGCAAGATTCAAAAGGGCGCATTACTTTTATTACTAGACTATGGTCAGTTGTCCTGCTCCCATGTGGGGGCAACTTTTTCTTGGTCACCAGTTATACACTCATAAAAGGTTCAAATTTAAAGAACAAATTTGGTTCCTTAGATTTAAATAAAAAATTACTCTGACGAATGCTCAATTTCCTATATCTACGACCTATCCAGTTGGATGTCGAATCCTATTAGGATAATAATGCCGGCTAGTATAGGAAATATTTGATGGAGTGTAAACTTGATTGCTTTACGGTGTCATGATTGTGATATGAATATTGAGAAATGTCTTTCTTAATTTCTCTGTAACTGTAAGTATTAAAATGTAACTGTTGTATCATTGAGGTTTGATGTTGATAAATGTAAGAATGTAACACTAGTAATACTATTATGCGTTAAAAAGCATCTTTACAAAAAGAATTTTCAAGGGAGGGGAGGAAAAAGAAATTTGATGGAAAATAAGCAAATACAATCTTTGACGTTTTTAAAACTATAAATAATAACATTATTTTTTTTTAAAAATTTAAAATTATAATTAGGTATTATTGCTTGTAAATTTAAACTTTAATTTTATACATCTTTGCTCTGTCATAAAAACGTATATGCAGTGAAATACGTTTAACGCGAAACAGCTTAGGAAGAAATTTTGGTTAACACGAATAATATAATAATACGGTCCCGACAAACTATTACATGTATGTATTTTCTAATATCCTTTAATTAGCACGAAATTCTTTTAGTAGGAAAAAATACTTCAGTCCCCTCAATTTCGTGTTAGACGATTTTATCAGTAAACTGAAATGTGCAATACTGGTGTAATTATTATTATAGTGTTATTAATAGTATTAGTATTAATTAGGAACCATGCAAAAATACTTTAAGTGCTTTAAGGATTGGCGTTTGTTTGGATTGCATTTCTAGCAAATATATAAATAAATAAACAAATTCATTATATAGCCGGAAAGGGAAGAGCCAGCAAGGGCAGCACCCGTAAAAGCAGGGTTACAAACAAGAGGCCGCCCCGAACAACGGTCTGATAAGCTGTAGCAGCGGGGTGTCATCACCCCCCCCCCAAAAAAAAATAAAAATAAAAATAAATAAAATAAAATAAATATTAAATAATAAAAAAAATAAAAAAATAAATAAAATAATTGCTTAAGTGTCACTAAACATATAACAATTCTTTAATTAAAAAAGAAATGTCCACAAAACAAACTGATGAGCAATGTTAGTACCTTCGGATGGAGAGTACCATAATCACTGAGTTTTATTATTTGTCGTGGTTACAAAATCAATCAAGCATTACATGTACCGTGTACCTCCAATTCATAAATTTGGGTTTATGCCGCCGGGGGTTGGACGACAATATTGCAGCCCCCTTCTTGGAAAAAAGCTCTTTAGTGAGCAAAAATACTGAGGAAAGCGCTCTGCCGGTTTTTTAAAAATTCCACAGTCCCCTACCCTCCATGTTTTTACTGTCTCCTAGCAACAATTCTAATGAAATGAAACTTTTTAAAAGCCCCATGTTAAGTTGTGCTTGTATCACGATTTCCGGTGACGTGGAAAATTATGCCATAAACATCAATGAAAACAGTTGACGATGAACCCGGAAACCTGAATCAGAGCTGAAGAGACATTTAAAAAAAAACGTAGTTTTTTTTACTATAAATCATTTATATACGAGACATGACTAAAAGAATGTTCATTATAATACGCATTGCAAGACAATCCAAAAATCCTAAATTTTAGTTATGTCTCAAATATATAAAAGATTTATAGTAAAAAAAACTTCTACAGTCTGCCGCCTAAATTTCAGCTCGATTTGATCACGGGAAAAGAGTTATAAAAACATGTTTAACATAGTGCGCACCGCGAGACAGATTAGCAATTAATATCATTTACATTTACAGATCGGGAGTATATTTTTAAAAATTATCGTCAATATAATACGCACTGCACAGCACGACAAGAATGTATTAAAAAGGTTGTTCAATATAACACGCACCGCGACACTCAAGCACAAAAATTAACATGCTATATAGAGATAAATAGAGATAATCTAAAAATTCATAAATTTAATTACAACACATTCGATCGATCTGAAATTTTGATACATCATTGATTTTTGATACATACATCGGCACGAGTCTTCCTTCAAAATTTCAGCTCGCTAGCTTACAAGGAAGTGGGTTAAAAATCGATCCAAAGTTTTTTCGTCATTCAAGCAAGGCCTCAGACACCACGAGTTAATATAAAGGGTTAAATAAGGCTTATCTCTTTTCTATACCATTAACTTGAAGTGATAGGAAGTCAATAGTGTTTCTCATTCCACCGGTTTTTTTGTTTATCCCGGGAAAACGTGAGTATAATTCTTCTCATCCAGAGATGTTCATGAGAAATCCCGAAATAAAATTAATTTAATTTAAAAAAAATAAATTATACAATTTTTAAAAATTTATAACACTGTTGATTTTTATAGTTGTACACTTGAATACTGTCGTATATTAATTTTTTTAAAAGTTAGATGAGAGTTTGATACTTCCTACTAGTTTCTTTTTAAATCTTCTGCTACACATATCTAGTTATCAACGAATAACTAATCGATGATGTTAAGTGAAAGTTCCCTAAAGGTCGATAGTTTTGGTATCGGAACTGTCATATATTTACAATGATATGTTTTGCACCTGTAACATGCCTCTTTTGAAATTAAAAACAAAATAATTGGATGTTTTAATAAATGTTTCTTTCTTTGTATAAGTATATGTCACAATTACATTACATTTGAAAATTGTTTTAGCATTTTCATTTGTATATTTTCTTACATTTGTATATAAAAAATATTTAGAAGCCACGATGCTTTTATATTCATGTTACTTGCACCAAGAAACACCTTGCGATCAGCAATCGCTTGCTAAAATTTTAAAGAGATTAATAGTGTTATAAAAATGTGCATCCATGTTTTTCCGGAAAATCTCGGGATGAGTAAAATTTCTAAAAAGCCTTTTGTTTATTGAAAACTGTTGAAACCCGGGGGATAAACCCTAGTTAACACACGAATGAATAACATTTTTACTCCTTTTTGAAATGTTCATTTCACTCTTGTATTCTTGACTTTTTTCTTCCATCTCTCTCCAATTCCCTCACTCTTTCTCTCAATGTTAATGTCTGTTTGGCCCTATATAACTATTTGCGGAGTCCTATCTTAGAGCAGTATTTCAAGTTTAATAAATGTAGCTCCCTGGAACAGTTAAGAAATAACACTCACACTGTTGTTGTCACTGCTTTTGCAATGCTGATGTATACGCACCTCCTCACACTCACATGAATTTCGCGCCATTTTCCTCGGGAAATCCGTTCTAACTTCTTGCTTTGACATTGCAATAGTTAATTTGATATTAAATTTTACATAGTTTTACTTTTCTTCTTCTTGATTTCTTAGATTTCATATGTTATAGAAGCGGGGTTTTAAGTTTGTCTTGATGACATGCAGGTCACATCATTATTTACATTGTATAACATTGACACCGTTTCCTATTTGCTAGACTAATTATTCACCTATTCTAGACTTAGTCCATTTAGCCTATATCTATTCCTCAACATTCCTGACTTATTCCACATAGCCTAAGCACATAATAGGCGTGTACTTAAAATTAATCACTAATAACGGTATTTTGAGAATCAGTGTTATAAAGACAGATGCGTTTTTTGAGCATTTAATTTGAAATCTGACCTTTTCTATTTCTTGAAAGTTTCTACCAAGGCCAATAACATGATGTATCATTAGGCATGCCACGAACATTTGTGTTTCAATGATGTCATTCTTAAACTCACTACTCTTCTAGCCAGTCTAACGTTGTTTTTTTTCTTTGACTATTTGCAGATGTTGAACCACGGCCACAAGCAAGCCGGTGAGTAGTCTAGTGTTTTGTGAGTAGTTCTGTGTTGTGTCTGCTCCACTTATCAAGTACCGCATAGAGATCTCAACAACCTTTTCTGTGTTTTTTAAATGGCTTGTTTTATTACGGAACACAAACAACAAATTGTGGTTGACCCATACCATACGCAATTATCATATGAGCAAATGAAATAATATATATAGTTTAATAACTATATAGTTAGTCCGTATATCACCGATAATTTTACCGTATGTCTTCAATGTGTAGTTTAGTGGGGTTATTATGTTATTCCCTAACTAAACACCTTCTCGTCTCTCACTGATGATTCAACATTTTAGACAATCACAAAAATTTAAGTTTTTAAAAGTCACTGTTTACACTTAACACGGGGCTCGCTTGGGCCTCATAGTTCCTTTTGAACATAGTACTTTATTTACTTACCAGTATTTCGACTTTGTGTGATTTCGTACAAAACATAACTTATTGTCACTTGATTTCCGGTTTCGTTGGTAAGTGATGGACAATATCGGTCGTCGGCCAGACCTCAGATTGCCACCCGATAAAATAGCTCAGACTCAAAGATGACCTCTTTATCCAATGTTTACAGAAGTAAATTAAAGTTAAGTTAAATATTTCATAGCAAAATTTAGAAGTTTTGTGGATAAATAACTTATGTGTTGGTAATAATGCAAGAACAAAAAATATAAATACAATATTGGAAAGTCTTAGTTTGATCCTGCTGCATTAAAGTAACGTTAATAACTACCTATCGACTCCCAAACGTCCCTATGCCACATTCACTATATCGCGCCATATCCCCTCGTGTTACGTCATAACTAAAATTGTGTTCAATATAATGCGCACCGCGCAACAGACTAGTATAAACATTCACATATCGGGAAAACCCCATTAACATATAATATTTCCCTGACTATCATGTTGTGCTGCCTGCTATGTTTCTCTCTCTGAAAATTTGTGGACCACTTCCTGGCACGTACTAGATTTTGGCCTACGCACGGAGTTGTTGGACGGTCATACTTCTGTAGGACATTTATCCGACTTGAAGATGTTGCGTAGGAAATCAGACTATGCTATGAACTCGACCCCGATTTCGAGTTTTAGTTTTCCCTTGTGGTAGCAGTTGTATGTTTTGTCTGAAAGGTGCTTAGTTGTGAAGATTCACGGCAGAATTAGAGACATTTGGGCCACAATAGTTGACAACAACTCGGATTTTAATTTAAAACACCCCATTGCCTGACCAAAATCACTTTGTTCAGTGCTGACATCTTGCTTCTTAAGTTCTCGGATTTTTCTCTATCACCAAGTTTGTATCACTTGAACAGTTAAAGTTCAGCATCTCAACGTTGTCGTGTCTGGTCCTTGGTCTCTAGTTAGCTGTTTATCATTTGGATTGAGCTTCTTCTTTTACGATAATGTGAAGAGAGTTTTTACTTAACAGCTCTTTCCATATCTGCCTGATTGACAGCTTCGTGATATTTATTTTCTTCCATTATTTTCACTGGTATAATATTTAATTACAACCAATACTGCGGTGTGTGTGCATGATTCAGTTCAACAAAGAAAAATTTCAATAAATATTTTAAAATTATTTTATTATTTTTATAATTATAATTTATTTTTTGCTGGTGGTAATATTTGATTTGAAGGATTTTCCCAGAGAATCCTGCTGTTAGCCAAAATTTATTTGAGCATGAAAAATTTTAATGTTACAAAACTTTTATAAACTCCTGAAATAATTTAAAAAATAAAATTTAAAAAAACATGAGTAATTCATATATTATGACACAAAATGTAATAGTTCCATAGTATTAGACTATTAACTTATTTTAAAATTAAAAAAAAATAAAATTGTTGTTTGATTTTTTCGAGGCTCACAGGGCAGAATTCTAAAGGAATTTATGGTATATTTAAATTACATAATGCTTAGTTTGTGTGCATTTCCAAGTGTGTTTGTTGAGAGCCGATAGATCACCAGAAAGTTCAACAATGTATAATGACTAAATCGGACGTGCTCGTTTCTCCTGACTTGCAGGTGAATGTTTAGTGACATCATATCTCTAAAGTTGTCATTTAAACATCGTAAAATGTATAATTTTTTTATATACATTTTTAAGAACGACACACTTTAAACTATCGTATATATCTTATCTTATCTAATACAATCCTCAGATAGACATAGGGATAAAAAACACTTTTCTTATTCTGTATGCAAGAACAAACACATACGAATTCTCGTTCGGGCGTGGAATGGGTTGCCTGAGGAAACCATGAAAACCGACACTCTATCAACATTTAAAACTGTTTTTAAAAAATGCAAGACTATACATATACTATGGATAAGTGTAGGACACAATAATCTTCTGTATAGAAGGAGCGTCTGTAACTGACAAGTTATAAGATATCTATCACGAAGGTGACAAAAATTAAATTGGTTTTTTTGTATAGAAGGCGTTTCTTCTTGTCACACCACGACCACTAAAAATGGTTTTGGGTGTGAGGGGAGACAGGAGACAAGGTGAGACGACCGCATACCTGGGCCCGGACACAAAAGAAAACAATTGATGCATTCTTCCATTTCCAGAGGCCGGCGCCCCCTAACACTCATTTGTAAGTTCAACCTCCGCCTCCCCTGGTCTCCCCTTACGTACAGCCACCCATCCCGTCCCTGGCGTCCACACTACCGCCCTGTCCCCCCCCCCTTTTCAACAATAGACCATTATGATCTTGTGACCTCAAAACTGGGACACCGGTCTCGTGTCAAATTGCCTTTCGTCGGCGCTGACAAGTGTGTAGTTTCTTTGTTCTAAATGTGATGGGTCAGTCATCGAGTCCATTGTCAAGTGTGTGATGAGTGCCAATGTGAGTTTCAACAAACCGTTAATTTAAAGCACTTGGCTCATCCTTCATTTCCTCCGTTATGCCTTTCTCACCGGGATACGTTAAACCCCAACAGCAGTGTTGTTGGTAACTGTGTTTTGTTTTTACTCTGCCGTCTTTCCAAAGTCCAATCACGTGTGTTATGTTCTCTAGGTGCCTAAGTCTCATCATTATTATTACAACATCGTTTGACTTTGTCCGACCATCTAAGAAAATTTCTTAACCTGGATGTTAAAACATAGTCTTAAGAGTTTTTGTTGTTGTTTTTGTTGTAATTTGACTTATCTCACTCACTCACGTGTTGATCTGCTGGTTGGTAGTCGTCCTTGCTTAGTTTCATCTTTGGGGATATTCAGGATCAAGGAATAATTCCAGTTGAATTTGTGCACTGGCTTATTTCCGTTCTATTTCAAGAAATCCCCATTACAAATCAATGACACAACATTAACCATTCCATTGAAGATAAAATATCAAGTTTCCTACGGCATTAAAATGAATAAATACGACTTCAACGTTGAGCAAAGTCGCGTTGAACCATGTAGGCACACATAATAAATAATGAATCGTTAAATGTAAGTTACAGTTTTTTTTTAAATTGTCATGACTTCAGGCTTCAGCTTACCTTGTTCCACTCTTCCCTCGGTACAACTTTAGTGGGATTAATTATGTATTGATAATCCGACTGCTAGGATGGAGGGGCGGGTCTGTGGGTGGTTGGAGTTTTCGGAACAGATCAAAATTTGCAGACCAACGTGTTTAATTTCGCGTACACTTTGCTGGTGTCAGGTGAGATGTTTGACCATGGAATCAGTTTTAATTAGGCCTTGTCATTAGAAATGGCATTAAATATAGTGGACACATTTATTAAATTATCTTTGAACTATTTTTGATGAAAGTGGCGAACACCTGACGTAAAGGGGAAATTTTTCTTCTAATTTGATCACTCAAAATCAACAGCGACAGCAAGAATGCCGGCAGTTAGTGATTTATTATATTATAGGACGGCAGCCTGAATATTTTGTTCGCCGACTTATTGATATATGCAGAATATTAGTCCATGGAGGTCTTGCTTGTCAGCTGTTGCTGGAAGTTAAGTCACATGATCTACAATCTATTTCTTAATTTTGATGTTTGGCCAGTAACCTCCAAGCTGTCTGTACCAACCCAGGGACCTGCCCATGCCGGGAAGTCCTGTGACACCATTAAGACAATGTACCAACCCAGGGACCTGCCCACGCCGGGAAATCCTGTGACACCATTAAGACAATGTACCAACCAAGGAACCTGCCCACGCCGGGAAATCCTGTGACACCATTAAAACAATGTACCAACCCAGGGACCTGCCCACGCCGGGAAATCCTGTGACACCATTAAGACAATGTACCAACCCAGGAACCTGCCCACGCCAGGAAATCCCGTGACACCATTAAGACAATGTACCAACCCAGGGACCTGCCCATGCTGGAACATCCTGTGACACCATTAAGACAAACTGCCGTATTTAACATAGCACAGTCCCTTGCACTGGTCAACGCGTTCTCACAATGAAGGAAAATGAGGCATTTTCAGCGGGCAAAGCAAACAAAATAAAGATTTACTATAAACATGTTCGCTTGGGGGAGCTACCATCTCCTACCAAGCGCGTCCTCGGGCGGTGGATAGAGGAACGACCTTTAGATATAAAGGTTAGCCGTGAATATTGAATAAGCGGCCGCGGACCAACTGGTTTGCTGTCGTTGAGGATGAGGTGGGATACCCCTTGGTAAGGATACTCTTAAAAAATGCCTCATAAATCCCAGGAAATGACTGCAAAAAGCGAACATAGAGCGCTTAAACTCTAAACCCGGACAGATGAGGCCGTTAGCTAGGGATAGCATTCATCTAGGAGAGAAAACTCCGAAATAAAATCAACTGCTGCCTTGCAGGAGGTGGAGGGATCCACAAAGGCTAGGGAACCTTTCCCGAAAAATAAGGCAGTTATCCAGAGAGCTGAAAGGGAACCCTCCCAGATGGTTTTGCGCAGGGCCAACAACCCAGCCATGTAAAAAGAAGATTGTTACTGAAACTGAAAGCAAAGCAAACACACATAACACAGTCAGAGGTGAGAGTAGAGCTCCGCAAAGGAGACTAATGAAGCCTTGTGGGGAAAGTCAACAGAATCCCACAAGGCCGACCACCCTACTCAAACCGATGAAAAAGAAAAATTACCTCATCCACAAGGCACCTCTCAACTTGGGAACATGGAATGTCCGAACACTACTAGAACCAGGCAGATGCGCCCAAGTCGCCAAAGAGATGGTAAAGTACAAACTACAAATTCTGGGACTAAGTGAAGTACGGTGGAACACATTTGGAGAAACTAGACTTCAATCAGGTGAAATCCTGCTCTTCTCTGGAAAAGAAAATGAAGAAGACACTCATGAAAATGGAGTAGCACTCCTATTGAACAAAGACGCATTTAAGAGCCTCCTTGAATGGGAGCCAATTTCAGACAGAATAATCAGAGCCAAATTCCTGTCCAGGTTAAAAAATGTCCATATCATTATGTGCTATGCTCCAACCAACCTTGCACCTGAGGAAGATAAAGTTGCATTCTATGAACAACTTCAAAGTATAATGGATAAAATACCGAAAAGAGACATACTGGTCGTCATGGGCGATATGAATGCTAAAGTTGGCAATGACAACATAGAGAGAGAGAAGGTAATGGGCATACATGGACTGGGCAACATGAATGAAAATGGAGAGATGTTTGCAAACTTCTGCACATTCAATGAGCTGGTGATTGGAGGCACCATCTTCCCACACAAAAATTGCCACAAAGTAACGTGGGTCTCACCAGACAACAAAACAGAGAATCAAATAGACCACATCACTATAGGTCGCGCCTGGAGGAGCACATTGCAGGATGTACGAACAAAAAGAGGAGCAGACATTGGATCAGACCACCATCTGGTTGTGGCCAAGCTAAAAATAAAGCTAGCCAACCAAAGGCCAAAAACAGACAGGCGAATTAGATTTGACCTAGGCAAGCTCCGAAACCCACAGGAAAAGAACGAACTACAGCTAACCCTTAAAAAACCGATTTGCTGCACTGCAACTAGACGATGATAATGAAGGAAACATAGACAATCCTGGGATAACTTCAAAGAAATTATTACAGTATCTTGCAAGGAAATACTAAAACCTGCCCCGGAAAACAAAAAACACTGGATCAGCGATGAGACATGGCAAAGAATTGAAGATCGGAAACATGCAAAACAAAAAGTGAATCAAGCCAAAACAAGAAAGCATAAACAACTTACTCAACAAGAGTACCATACAATTTCAAAAGAGGTCACAAAAATGCTTAGAAATGACAAACGAATATTTTATAATAAGCTAGCTGAACAAGCAGAAGAAGCAGCAGGAGAGGAGATCTAAAACAGTTATACAAAATTACTAAACTCTTGAGTGGCAAGAAATCTAACTACAATGTACCAGTCCGAGATAAACAAGGTAAAGTCATTTCCTCCATAGATGACCAGCTTAGAAGATGGAAAGAATATTTCCAGGAAGTCCTAAACAGACCGACCCCTCTGAACCCACCCATTTTGACCACAGGAGAAACACTGGACATAAATATGGAAGAGATATCCAAAGAATAAATATGGACGGCCATCAATCAATTGAAGACAGGGAAAGCAGCAGGTGTAGACAACATACCACCGGAGTATCTTCAACAAAATTTGGTCAACTGAAACCCCTCCTGCAGAATGGAAAAGGGGCTTACTGATTAAAATTCCAAAGAATGGGGATCTGTCACAATGTGAGAAATGGCGAGGAATTACTCTACTATCAGTACCAAGCAAGGTCTTTAGCAGAACGATACTAAACAGAATAAAAGATGCCTGCGACGATCTCCTCAGAGAAGAACAAGCTGGGTTCAGAAAAGGAAGATCATGCATTGACCAAATAGCAACACTCCGGATAATTATAGAACAATCTATTGAATGGCAATCTCCACTCTATGCCACATTTGTGGACTTTGAAAAGGCCTTTGATAGCATAAATAGAGAAACTATATGGTCAATAATGAGGCACTATGGAATACCAAATAAAATAACTAACATCATCCGAAATCTGTACGAAAACTTCACCTGCCAAGTAGTACATAATGGTAGACTAACAGATGAATTCCATGTCACAACTGGAGTCAAACAAGGATGCCTCCTTTCACCACTTCTGTTCCTTCTTGTGTTAGACTGGGTCACAAAAGAAGCTTATGCAAGCTCAGGAAAAGGAATCCAGTGGAACCTAATGCAAAAACTAGAAGATTTGGAGTTTGCGGATGACTTGGCCATTCTGTCCCACAGACTCCAAGACATGCAAGACAAAGTCACAGCCTTGAGCGAGACTGGGAAAAGAGTAGGACTCAAGATAAACATTCAAAAAACAAAATTTTTGAAAATAAACTTCCTACAAGATGGAGTCATCCAAGTAGAAAACCGCAACCTGGAGCAAGTTAACAACTTTGTATACCTTGGGAGTGTGGTCAGTGTAGCAGGGGGAACAGATGAGGACATCGAACGAAGAATAAATTTGGCGCGACAGGCTTTTGCCAATCTGAAACAGGTCTGGAGATCTACACACATCTCTGTCAAAACAAAAGTAAGGATCTTTAACACCAATGTTAAAACGGTCCTACTTTATGGATCCGAAACATGGCGGACGACAGAGACAACAAAAAATAGACTCCAGACCTTTGTTAACAGATGCCTCAGAAATATTCTGAAAATAAAATGGTTCGATAAGGTCGAAAACTCCAAGCTGTGGGAGAGGTGTGGACAAAGAACAGTAGAACAACAAATCATGGAAAGAAAGTGGAGATGGATTGGACACACCCTCAGGAAAGATAACAGCAGGGCTAGGCAGGCCTTAGATTGGAACCCCCAGGGCAAGCGACAACGAGGAAGACCCAAGCGTACATGGAGACGGAGCATGTTGGACGAGGCTGGAAGGACTGGGAAGAGCTGGGAAGAACTGAAGCGACTGGCAAGGGACCGTGTAGAGTGGCGAGCTTTGACAGAGGCCCTATGTTCCACAAGGAACTCAAAGGACAAATGATGATGATAAACATGTTCGTGTCCAACGGTGGATTGAGACAAACTTTTTCAGATCAACGATTCCATCCTACAAACTACAAACATTATTGTTTGAGAAATGAAATTCAACCAACATGTTCCAGTTTAATGATATTGAAACAAGTTCAGGTTGAACTATGCCGTCCAAAAAGTTCAGGTTGAACAATGCCGACCAACAAGTGGAGGTTGAACAATGCCGTCCAACAAGTTGAGGTTGAACAATGCCGTCCAACAAGTGGAGGTTGAACAATGCCGTCCAACAAGTGGAGGTTGAACAATGCCGTCCAACAAGTTGAGGTTGAACAATGCCGTCCAACAAGTGGAGGTTGAACAATGCCGTCCAACAAGTGGAGGTTGAACAATGCCGTCCAACAAATTCAGGTTGAACAATGCCGTCCTATATCCATGTTTATCTTTTTAACATTTTAAATGTCCTCGAATAATTTTAAATTTTAAAGCAACCCATCGCTTTTCGTTAGACCTATTATTAGTTATATCGAACCACAGCTTAAGTTTTTCTTGTAAAGTGGTCCCTCGGGAGGTAATGTTTAAGGATCTCTGCCTCTGACTAAAGATGAATTACAGTTATCTCTTCAACGGCAGCATGAGATCATGAGAGATACTGCGTACAGGCGGGAGTAACATTTAAATAGCCGATGTATCATCAATGGGACCGAAAGGTGCCATTAGTGTTTACTTATGTCAAAATTAGTCTTCTAAAGATGTTCAGATAATTTAATAGTTGTACGCTAATCCAATAGTTTCAAGGCACTGTTTGTGGTTTTTTGTTTTTTTGTGTCTGTCATGGGTCACCAAACTATGGCCCGCGGGCAGGATACGGCTCGCGACGCCTGTTAATCAGGCCCGCCAACTGTTCTTGAATGCTAAATGCGCTTGACAAAACACATGGAACTAAGGACGCTTTAATACAATATATTTAAACAATTTAGAATACTAGATTATCACACATGCTTGGAAATTCCGGCTGCTTTATGCCTGATATTTACTATTTTCAATTACTTTAAAAAAAATATTTTTTTTGTGCGCACTTGTGTGAACTAGGTGTGATATAACTATCCGTCTTTTTAAAATTATGTTCGCCTTCTTTGATAAATTTTTAGCCAACAAATATTTCAATTATATTTTTGCCATTTTCTTGTTCATTGTTTGTTTTATTGGCCTACACTGACCTACTATTAACACGAAATGCTAAACGTACACTTGGATTTTTTGCCTACAGTGGTTTTGCGGCTCGCCCTTGTCATTTTGTCACTCATTCGGCCACCCATGACAAAATTTTGATGACACCTGGTCGAAGTCTACGTATCCCATGTTTTTATGAAGGCACTAGTTTTTGGTCTAGGTCTACTAATCCAGTGTTTATATAAAGGTACTAGTTTTTGGTCTAGGTCTACTAATCCAGTGTTTATATAAAGGCACTAGTTTTTGGTCTAGGTCTAATAATCCAGTGTTTATATGAAGGCACTAGATTTTGGTATAGGGCTCCTAATCCAGTGTATATATAAAGGCACTAGTTTTTGGTCTAGGTCTACTAATCCAGTGTTTATATAAAGGTACTAGTTTTTGGTCTAGGTCTACTAATCCAGTGTTTATATAAAGACACTAGTTTTTGTTCTAGGTCTACTAATCCAGTCAGAGGCGTATCAACGACTTGGCATTGGGGCATTTGCCAAGGGCGCCGAGGGCTAACCCTTCAATAATCAATTTATTCTGTATAATTTAGTATTTTCCCTATTTCTCAAGGGCGCCAAAAATGAATTAGCCAAGGGCGCGGAAAACCTAGTTACGCTTCTGAATCCAGTGTTTAAATGAAGGAACTAGTTTTTGGTCAAGTCTACTAATCCAGTGTTTATATGAAGGCACTAGTTTTTGGTCTATGACTACTAATCCAGTGTTTATATGAAGGCACCAGTGTTTGGTCTTGGTCTACTAATCCACTGTTTAAATGAAGACACTAGTTTTTGGTATAAGACTCCTAATCCAGTGTTTATATGAAGACACTAGTTTTTGGTCTTGGTCTACTAATCCAGTGATGATGTCTTCATGTTTATGCTGTGACGTGTATCAGTATCAGCAGCTAATCAAAGGGACGTCACTAGTTCCATAAACTTATTTTGATGTGGCATTGATTTATTTCTTAGCTGTTTTGTACTTGATATATCATATTTTTAAATTGAAATGTCATCTACTGTTGGGTCTTGTATTGAAAGATGTGGGTGAATTCTACAGGTAAAGCCGATGCTCCCATTCGTGTTCAATGTTTTATGGAGATTCCTTTTACTTTACGTGAGGCTAGTGATACATAAATACGATCTGAACAGACTGCCACAGAGTTGATTGGTATATGACCTTTGAAACTTTAATATATGACACTTGCAACTGTCATCAATAATTTCTAATATCGGAATGAGATTTTAGCAACAGATACCTTAGAAATTCCGGTGTTTGGTTTCTTTTAATTAAAAATCGACCACATTTATTGTGATGAGGCTGAATATTGATGGACAAATGGACTTCTCATCTCCCAGACGGCGGCAGATAAACCCACGGTACTAATTGGTGAAACCATTAGTATGAAGTGATAAGTGCTTTTTGGCGTGTGCTTGTTATCGTCTTCAAAGCCGCGGTATCAATGAAAGCTCAACTTGTTACCTTGTCATCAACCAGTGTACTGCGTGGCTGTTGACACTAATTCAATAACTTGTCCGAGCTGTTGCATGTTATTCACCTGTAAAATAACTGCTGCACTGCTCACCTGTAGAACACTTCTCACCTGTGGTTATTGATTGCCCCGGATCACGCTAGTTATGCTACTAATTTCCCTGGATGATGGCTGTAACATACACGGAAATGCCCCCCGCACGAAACACAGTACACAAAACTGCTCGTGTTCTGTCGTGCCAGCACGCCCACTGGAATATACCGCAGTAATCGCTGCCATCATACGGTCATATGTCTAGATTTAAACAAGCTCACTCAGTTGTGCCAACTTTCCTTTTCTGAGATATGAGTTGTTGACTGTGTAAAGTCGTTTCAAGCCAGCTTGGCTTAAGAGCATTGTACGTTCATCGCGCTGAATTATGTACCGGGCTTAGTGGCAAATATCAAGATAGATATTTAATGCTCAAGCTGGTTGTTTCGGGCTAGGGATGGATCTGGCTCAATTTGGACCGCTGAGAAGTGTTCCTAGTCAACAAAGAGCCACCCAACAAAGAGCCACCCAGAGGGCTTGCTGTGAATTTATGAGCGTGTGGATAACAAGACAGCAAAGTGTGTATTCTCAATATTTGATTTCTAACTACTGTTTAAACAATTTTATCCAAAGACAGTTTTCGAATTTAGTCACGAAATACATTCGATTATTTTGCGTGGACAGTGTGGACTGGATCAAGACAATATCAGGATAAACAAAGTCGGTCAATAGTGTTCTGCCTGATGACGAATGCATTTGATTGAAAACACTTGATAATTTCTGGAAATTTGAGTCCATAATAATAAAATGATGATTTTATTTAATTAAGCAATCAGTTTTATCCTCGTGTGGTGTAGAGGGGTGAAGGTCATCAGATTTACGGAAGATATAGCGGTGACGAGTATCATCCTCTTGATTTGTAAAAAAACTTTGGTGTACAACAGCTCTCTTTATGGTTCATGCAAAGCTTTCTGCCAATGGGAAGTACACCAAAGAAGTTGTTTCCAGCGTCAGTTGTCACATTTCGACAGTTTAATGAGCAATTGTACCTGGAACGTTCAGTATGGATTGCTTGATTCCTTGTGACGTTCTACAGGAGAAAGAAATGCTGACAGAGTCACCTTGTCCCAAAGTGGAGTCTTCTTGTGAAGGGTTGGAGCTCACTCCCACTGTATGTAGTACTAATGACGAGGAATCTACTGGGCAAGCCTCGGATTCTTCTAGTGATGTTAGCCGTAAAAATTGGACCAATCACAACTGGATACGTAGCTTCAGTGAGAGAGTACGCCGCTTCAGTGGAAGTGAAAATGACAATGGAAGCGAAGTGATTCGTAAGAAGAAACTCCAAGGTAAATAGTTTATTAAAAGAAATTAACATAATAATGTTTACTTCTATCATTGTCGTATTATGTTTTAATTTAAAATTGAAATGTACCTTGTTTGTTATCCACCTCACGTCGCCAGCTTGCCTTTTATAGTAGACTTACTGGTACCACACTCGTAGTTTGAATTGCTCTTTATTTTTCGATGCACGTTTCGGTAAACTACAAGCCGTGGGCCGCACTTGGCCCATCGACAAATTTAAAGCTGAATACCCATTAATAAATTAATTTATGTTTAAAAAAAACAAAAACAATTCCGCCGAGAAATAAAATTTCTTTGGGTAATGGTTTGCAATTATAACATGGGATACTATTTGGGAAACGGCTTGTATCAGAGTGGGGAAAACATCCTATTGGCGAATGGGATGCTATTGGCCTATGTGATTAAAAAAAAATAAAAAATATAATAATAAAAAATTAAATAATATAAAAAATTGGTGGTTTTTTTTATTATCTTATCTGTTACTGTTACAGACGCTCCTTCTATACAGAATGTTTTGGTGCGTATTGTAGACAGAAATGTTACTGTAACGTTAGTTAATAAAATTAATATACAATTATTTATTAAGAACTGTAATGTAATAAATAAGCGAATTGCAGAAGAGAAGTGAATTAACCCTGAACATGCGCAAGAGTAGCTATATAGTACCAGGGGCGGATTAAGACTGCACGGGGCCCCTGGCTGCAATTCAAACTGGAGCCCTATCCAGCCAGTGTACCTATAGATAAAATGATTGCTAGCAGCTAATATAAGACTGTAACTTGTAAATATTCATCCAAAATGATTATGCATGAAAAACCCGATTTCGAAGAACTAAATTTTTGCCGGTATCCTAAAATTGAGTGTAAAAGACAATTTATAAAATTAAAAAACACATGAAAAAAAATTTCACACCCCACCCGGGGATCGAACCCGCCACCGCATGCATCATAAGCCTTCGTGCTTCACATTCGGCCACGAGAGCTCATTTAGAGTTGTCAATTTAAAATATATATATAATATTCTTTAATAATTTCTGTATTTGAGCCTATCAAATCAGGTTTTTTTGACTGCTAAGACTATCGTGTGGGAAAAGAGATCATTTTAATAGATGAGATTTTATTAATTTATCATATTTTCAGCAATTCACGTATACATTTGTCCACATTTATTATAAAATATGCTAAGTTTGGGGGCCCTAAATCATCGGGGGCCCCTGGCTTTAGCCCGTTCAGCCCCCCCCCCTTAATCCGCCATAGTATAGTACTGCAAAAGGAGTATTGACTCTAAATATTTTGGTGATGCGAATGTAATCAGTATGAAACAAGTAACAAGTATTGATGTTTTTAAATCCCTTATATTAACTTCACAGTTTTGTCGTTCTCTCTTTCTGTCTGTCTCTCTTTCTGTCGTGGTCCCGCGGAAAAACAAAAGTAAAAAATGACCCCCTTCCCATGATCCAATGTATCTGAAATTTTGCACATAGACTTGTGTGACCTAACAATGCATTGTATCAAAATTTCAGATAGATCGAAAGTACCGTAATTAAATTAATGAATTTTTAGTTTATCTCTGTTTCTCTATGTAGCATGCTATAGTTGACCTCCACGCAGGGGTGGATTAAGACTGCACGGGGCCCCTGGCTTCAAGTCAAACTGGGGCCCTATCCAGCCAGCGTCCCTTAAAATAAAAGTATTGCTATCAGCTAATATAAGACTATAACTTGTAACTAAATAGCCCATTGGTTCCTTGCTCATACTAAGCAATACTTTGTCGGTACTACGGGATCGGCTTTCCCAGCCGAAAAGATTATTCATGAAAAAACCGAACACGAAGAAAACACTGTTTGCCGGTAACCTAAATTTGAGTGTAAAAAGACAATTTAAAAAAAAAGACAAATGAAAAAAAAACATACCCCCACAGGGAATCGATCACGACATCGCTTGCACCAGAAGCCTAATCACTTCCACACGACCACAAGAGCTTGTCGGAAGTGGAAAATTAAAAAATAAAAATAAACAATGATCTTTAATATGTTCTCTTATTGAGCCTATCAAGTCAGGTTTTTCGATTACTAAGACTATCGGGTCCGAATAGCGATCAGATAAATAGATAAGATTTTATAAATGTATTTAATTTATGATATTTTCCGGGATTCATGCAAACATTTCTCCACCTTTATTTTAAAAAGTACAAAGTTTGAGGGCCCCTAAATCATCGGGGGCCACTGGCTTTAGCCCGTTCAGCCCCCCTTAATCTGTCATAGCCCCCACATGTCACTAGAGGTTCACTCCAGCCCTCGATGTCCACATCCCCGTGTTTTACAGCACGATGAGTTCAGTCAAGTTCAGTCTGTACATGTTTATGCTATGGGGTCGCGCGGTGCGTATTATATTGAACATAATCAATACTTTTATTTATGTCTCATATTTAAGGGATTTATAGTCAAAAACTTTGTTTTTACGGGTATTTTTAATTATATAAAGACGTTTGTTAAGACTTGACCAGGAGCTTCTTTTCTTTTTAATTGCGTTGCTACACTGGGCTGAGTTCCCTATACCATTACTGTTTCTTTAAAAAGAAAGAAAATAACCGGTAGGTTAGAATCGAGAAAAATCATATATATTTACCCTCAATTATGTATGACTGTGGCCTAACGCTAAGGGACATCACTCTGCTTTTTTTTTAAAATTGAAAATATAGACTAAAAAATCATAATCATTTTGGTTTCCAGATTAACATTAAACACCCTCCACACTATTATTTTCATGCGGACGTTCGAAAAGAGTTATTTTTTGGTGCAGTAATTTGGTGCGCTGCTTTCTAAAATTAGTTTAAAAATCGTGTGGTGATTAGCACTGTAAAAAAATATTATATAAATACTTTGTGTACATTTCAGGAATATTTCGTATTTATCATATGCAGATATCTCACTTGGGCTTTTGACCAACAAAATGTGGG
>CALYLW010000205.1:680003-790003 GCA_944989445.1 Ampullaceana balthica
TAATTGTTATATGAAAGTTCTCCTAAGTTTCCATTTCAAAATGATCCCCATTTCAAAATGATCCCCATTTCAAAATGATCCCCATTTCAAAATTAGCAAACATCATTTATTCATCTGACATTGGTACACGTTTTATGTTAATCGAATACCAAACTAATTAAATCACCAAAAGACGGCAACTTGGGGACTGCTTTTATTTCAAGCACAGCAGGCACTCTCAAAGTATAAAACCAGAACTCCCACGTTCTTAATCAGTTGAAGTGTTCTCACTTCTATCCGACATTTAATTATTGAGGTTATTGGTCGTATACCCGCATGAAGCCATATTCCCCCGGGTTTTCAGGGACATGGTATTTAAAAGACCACCGGGAATCCCCGTGTGTTTCTATCTGCCCAATATATTATGCCATTTGTTCTTCCCCCCATGTTTCCACCCAATTTCAAATAGAGTTGTTAATTTCGTGTTTTTTTGTTGTTTTTTTGTGTGGTCAAACCGATTATCGGTTATGTAAATCCGATTTTTAACCGATTACCGTTTTACCGCTGACTTCATAAAAATTAGGGATTTACCGGATTTCGGCTCCGGCGAATCCGGAATCCGTCAATTTTTACAAATCCGGTGCCGGCTTCGGCTCCGCAAGATTTCACTTCATAAATCCGACTGGATCCGGATCCGGCCGGATATCAAAATTTTGAATCCGGTACATCCCTAATAGAAATATATTCTTATAAGGCGAATATGACGTGGAATAAGGAAATGACATGACAGTTTTCGTTGAATTAAGAAAATGCCGTCCCACCCATGGCATCACACAGAGCTGTTTCTAAGGCTGGCGAAGATGGTGTGGGAACGGTGGAATTAATGAAATGATGTCACACGCAATACGTAATGGGACCGTCCATAAAGTACGTCACGCTCCAGAGGGAGAGAGGGATTAAGAAAGTTTGACAATTTGTGACAGGGGGGAGGGGGGTCCGGCCATGTGTGACATCACGGTGTTTTATATTAAATGTTAATTATTTTGTTAATAAAAATAATAATTTTTGTTCGAAAGTGTGACGTACTTTAGGGGTTTTGGGTGGGTCCAAGATTTATGAAAGGGGGGAGGGGGGAGTTTAAAATGGTCAAAAATAGCGTGACGTACTTTATGGACGGCCCCAATGTTGGAAATTGCATTTTATGTGTGGCACAGAGATTGCATTTATAACGCCTATTTTTCTCGATTTCGGAAATCACTGAACTTAATGGCGTCACACTTTTCGCCAAACAATAAATGTATTAATTTACAAATACACTGCACGGAGCGCTCAAAACGTATAAATAAACACACCTTGGCGGCCACATTGAATGAAAATGTCAGCAAATGCGGGTATAAATTTTGTTCGAATATTTTTTGAAGTTTTTAGAGCGAAATGATAAGAAGAAAAAAAAATAAAAAAATAAATACAAATTAAATTCGATATTCGGTTTGGGAAATTTAAAACCGATTATCGTTTTAAACTGATAATCGGATTTCCGATTATCGTTTAACAACCCTAATTTCAACATTATTTCCCCAGACGTGGCGTGGCGTCAGGTGTCGTGTATCAACTAAAATTAAAATATTAATATTATTCAATCATTAAATGTGTTCATTTTGTGTCGACTGTGTGGTAACTAAATTACTTATGGACAATGATGTTCAGGATTATTCTTACAAAGTTGTATCACTAACATTTCATTCAATAAATTGTGCCAGCTTTAGATCTCTTTTGCTATTCATTTCTTGCACATCTTTTCTTTTACCAACCGGCTCATTTATTCTAACTCGTCTATGTTCATATGGGAACTTCACTGTCGTTCTTTTTGAAAAATTGATGAGTAGAAACTGTAAAATACTTGCCACCATGGTTAATGGTGGTTATCACAAGTATTGTTTCCTTAAATTCTTTACACTAAGCTCACGAACATTTTCATTAATCTCTAAGCTTTTCTGATCTATTAATTTTAAACTGTTATAAATATCTCATATTCTAATGCTTATGCAGCATCTAGAACTAGCTATAGATCAATGGCACTAAAGTCTATCGGATCTATTTTAAATATCTTAACTATATTTATAGGAAAACGACTTCATGTTTCTGCTTGCGGCGATCCGCCTTTTGTATTGTTATAAAGTGGTTTCTGGCTTTGACTATCCCATATGGCCGCCTCGTGGGGGCACTGATGACGTAACGACAAGCCATTGACTTCAGCCTGGCATTCTTTGTTATGAACGGGATGCCGGCAGCGTGGGAAATGGAACACGCGAAATGTTAAAAGTCGTGTGAGCGCCCAGGAGCCAGTAGACCCCCGACATCATTTACTCCTGCCGTCAGGGGTTGGGGGGGGGCGCCTCATCCTTCAAGCTCAGGGCAGTGTCTTTGATCCCCTGTACAAGTCAAGTCTGTGCCACATTCGTTTTAGCGCCGTTGTTTCACAGGTGGACTGTCTCTGTTGCATAACACTGGCAGGGGTTAGATTCCACAACACTGATGCTCGTTAGGCTTAGACTCTTATCTCACGGAATCTTTAACGGGCATGGTAATCGAGTGGCATGTGCGCTAATTGTCTTATATCAATACGAGAAATTGCATATACTATACTGATAATACTCTTGACTTTCTTGTTCTTGCTGCGTTTCTTTATGTGTTATTAAAAGTTTTGTAGTTTTGTTGGTAATGACAGTAATGTTTTGATTGACCATTTCACCCATCCACACAAACATGGACGCAATTTTTCAACTGAATCTAATTAGTTTGAAAGAAATCCTTTAATCAAACTATTTCGTTTGTAGTTAACACCACTCAACGCCCCGACATTTGCTTGTACTTCTTCTGTACGTATAGTCTTAAGGGCAGTTTTATCTTTGTTCTTACGCTCCTGTTATCTCCCCTTTAACCCCCGACATTTTCCAAGTTTATCTGTAACAGTGTGACTTACATGACCTTATCTGGGCCAGAGTGGACTGACCACGTGACCTTTGACCTCCTTTCAAATCGTCAGTTTTTCCCCTGTTTTTTTTCTTCCTGCTGATTGAAGCACGTTCCTCCTGTCATCACAATGATGTTATACTTCGAGTCGTGACCTCATTCTCTACCGATAGCTTCATTGGTTGATTGTTTTCCATTCATGGAAGTAAACTCGCCTAAACAAAACTTTCTAGTTTCTAGCAAAGGTTTATTTCGGTGTTAAATACTTAGCATTGTATGAAACATAACCTGTACCCTTTGTATCCATCTTTTGCCAGGTATTTATTTCGTTTTTTGAGTAAAATTGGTTTTTCAAGGCAAGACATTCCTCGAACGAATGCCGGATGGAAGGATGAGAATTTGAATGTGTTTTTTCTTGCGTTTGTAACAAAACGTGTGTTTTTATCCCTCTGTAACTATATGCGAGTGTTGTATTGACTATTGTTTTGTTATGTTTCCAAGTAAGAATTTAATTCCTGGGCCGTATGCATCATTACTACTTAGGTCTGTGTTCTTCTATTGCCTAGTGCAGTGGTTCTTAACCTTTTGAAGTTGGGGAGCACTTTTGATCATGACAAAAATTTGGGGAGCACCAAAATCAAGGAGTAAAAAAAAATACAAATACACATACGTACGACTTTTATTGAAAATAAAACATTATAACATAAGAGTTTAAAATTATAACATGACAAACACATTTTTAATAAACATAAATTTAATAAGTAAAAAAATAACATTGAGCTAAATTTAATTCAGAAAAATAAAAAGATTTAATGTGAAACCTGAGCTTGACGGTTTTTACAAATTTCAGTGATGTTAGGCCTAATTTTAGAAAAAGCTACCCTCAATTCTTCATCCAAATTAGTAAGTGTTGCTCGTTTTTTAGTTTTTATGTTGGTGACTATCGAGAAACCGAGTTCACACAAATATGATGTTGAAAATTGCAACAAGATTTTAAGTGCCTTCATGGAGAGAGCTGAGTATTCTTCTTGCACTAAGATCCAACATTCCTCCAGAACCATTTCGGAAAATTTTATTTTAAGTGTACGATCCGATGATAGGTTGATTAATTCTTCTTCTTCTTGGTATGACAACTTACTATTTGATGTATCAACCGTGGCAAAGGGATTACGTATCCAGTCATATGTTTCTACATTTATTGATGGAAAATAAAATTCAATCTTTTCTTCTAATAAAGTTAAATGCTCTGTTACTGCTGAAATAATTTCGTCGGTAGTGTTATCATTAAAAGAAGGAAATATATCTACTTTCTTTTTCTCCAACAAACGATTTTTCCAAAAAATAACTTTTTTCCGAAAGGCTGTCAATTTGTCGTTCGATGTTAAAATTTTTTCTTTTCTTCCTTGAAGGCTGGTATTAACACAATTTAAATAATCAAAAATATCAGCTAAATATGCCAATTTAGCACACCAAATGTCATTTTGAAGATATTCCACAAAATCATCCATATTTTCATTTTGGAAAAAGGTCATCAATTCATCCTTCAGTTCTAAGAAACGACGTAACACTTTTCCTCTGGATAACCATCTCACTTCACAATGCAAAAGCAAAGATTCGTACTTGGCTTCCATAGAGATGCAAAGATTTTTAAAGACGCGTATTTTCAAAGGTCTCGATTTTATGAAGTTTACCATATTTACAACTTTGTCTAGCACAGGTTTTAATGCTACTGGTAATGTTTTGGACACCAGAGATTCTCTGTGCAAAAAACAGTGAGTAGATATAATATTGGCGTTTCTTTTCTTGGCGAGAGTCACAAACCCTTTTAATGAGCCTACCATTGATGGAGCACCGTCCGTACAAATTCCCACACACAACTCCCATGATATTTTGAATTGTTCGAAATAGGAAGAAATAGAATCAAAGACATCTTGTCCTGTCGAATGTTCGGTAAGCTCAAGACAGCATAGAAATTGATTCACTATTTCGTTTTCATGAATGAAACGATCGAACCCTAGTATATGAGCTTTTCCACTTATGTCAGTGGACTCGTCAATTTGCAGAGCAAAATGCCGTTTGGAAAGCTTATCGGCAACTGTTTTCTCGATATCATCCAACATATTTTTAATTCTATTTTTTATTGTATCATTTGAACGAGGAATTTTCATTATTTCCTTTGTTGCTTGATCGCCAAACATAATTTTAACCATTTCACAACATGCAGGTATTATTAAAGACTCTGCTATAGTATGTGGTTTTAACTGAACAGCAATCATTTCAGCAACCTTATATGACGCCAATTGTGCCTTATCGGAAATTTTCACATTTTTTTCAAAATATTTTACTTGTTTTGCTTGCGTATCTAACAATCGTTTGAAATAATCTTTAGTTTTTGTAGCAAGATTGGCGTGATTTGTAGAAAAGTGACGTTTCAACTTGGTAGGAACCATCGCGCTGTTGGATAATTTTTCTCCACATACAATACATTGTGGAATGTGATATTCTTCCTCACAAATGTATGTAAATCCAAAACTTAAATATTCTTCAGAATACTGTCGATTAATTTTTCTTCTTTTAATTCTACCGTTTGTATCAGACACAATATGTGCAGCAAGAGCATTACTACCGCTTCCACTTGTACTCGGTCCATTTTTAGTATTTTGTTCTTCCGAATCATTCGCTTTTCGTTTGATAAGAAATTTGTCCATTATGGGGTATTACTTTAAAAACCAAAAATAAATTGGGAATTAATAATAATTTTTTAACATTATGATCCGAACTTAACGACCGAAATCCATCCCAATAGGTAGGCAGGCCTAGGTCCTAGGTCTTAGGTCCTAGGTCTTCACCCGTAAATAATTAAAATTTTAAACTTTTTTTTTACTTATATACATTTTTGGGGGGTTTATTTTTAGAATTTCAACTTTTAATTATTCATCAAATATCTTCATATATTTAAGAGAAGATGTTTATTTTACTACTTACTTGAACATTTGACAGCTCCGATTAAAGCTTCACTGACCTACTTTCGCCGGGCGAGCAAGCTTTACGCTGCCATGTTAGTGTCAGTCAAATTTAATTGTGAGTAGCGTTGTTCTCAACGGCGGCGCTCCGAGTGAAATTTACACACCGATTTGATTTTACAACAAAAATTAGGTAAAAAGCCAAGCGTTCAATTGATATTAAAAACAGTAAAAATAGGCAAAAATGCCGATTTTTCCCCGTTGTGACTACCTATTATAAGCATTTGTTCAGCTCAATCAGATAGAGTAAGTGAGTGAACATTAAATTTTGAGTTTCATAATTTCGCGGAGCACTTGCAACTACCTCGCGGAGCACCAGTGCTCCGCGGAGCACCGGTTAAGAACCACTGGCCTAGTGTTTCTAGGTTTATAATAGTAATATGATCTTAGAATGTTTTAAATAACTGAACTGTCGGGAATAAAAGTGCATTCTATGAGCAAAGACATCCTCATCCATCAAACAACCATGTGAGTTTGTAAGGGAGGAAATAAAATAGCAGATCTGTAACCGAATAGCAATTACTGATAATTCAGTACATTGTGTACGACAGCTTGGATCAGTTTAAATATTGGGGCAATGTGGATTAGAGAGGTAATTTAACATTTGGGGCAGTGTAGATCAGAGAGGTAGTTTAACATTTGGGGCAGTGTAGATCAGAGAGGTAGTTTAACATTTGGGGCAGTGTAGATCAGAGAGGTAGTTTAACATTTGGGGCAGTGTAGATCAGAGAGGTAGTTTAACATTGGGGCAATGTGGATCAGAGAAATAGTTTATCATTGGGTCAACATAATACCCCTTCCCTCGTGACGTCAGAGCGGCGCACAACCAAGACGGAGATTGAGTTGGAGAGCTAGCTCTTCTTGTGAAGTGCCCTTCTGTTGCAGTGACTAAGTTTCGTCTGATTAGAGCAGGGGTGCGTGCGCAACCGTGGGCACGAAAATATGCGGCCGTGGAAATCTGTTAAAATTATAATAACATGCGGCCGTCAAATATTTGCAATTTGGCAATATATTATGTAAAGTTGTAAACGAAATATCAAATATTCATTTACACTCTTAAGCACTTGTTATTGTGAAACAAATTACGACTCCGGCAGCTGTAGCATTAGCTGTAGTGTTTAGCGCTCAGACATTGAAATAGCTCTAGCCGCGTTGGTGTTAGGCTGCAGCTGTAGCTAATGAGGGCAGGCCTTTGAATTTCAGCCGCCTAATATTGAAGCGCGCCGAAACCGTGTGATGTGAACATTTTATTGATTTGTCTTATCTGCGGTGATGTTGTGAAAACTGTTAAAGGCAACAATGCGAAGCAACATTTTCGCCGACATGCATCACTCAACTATGCACAGTTACAAGGTGATCCAAGGAAGATCTGCATGGAAAATCTAAAGAGGAATGTTCGACAACAGACCTCGGTCATGTCTGCTTTTGTTAAGACTACGAATAAGCGCAATGAAGCTTCCTATCGAGTGGCCTATCGTCTCGGTGTCGCTGGAAAGCCTTATTCCGATAGGGAACTCGTGAAAAGTTGTATCATGGATGTTGTTAAGTGCATTCATCCCGGTAAGTAAACGGATTATTCTTTGATTCCTCTGTCGCGAGATACCGTGTAACGCCGTCAAAGTAATATTTGCCGAGCAGCTGAAGCTCTCCATGCAGGCACAGATTAACAAGGAGGACAGCCTGTTTGCACTTGCTGTTGATGAATCTACGGACATTTCAGATTCAGCGCAGCTACTCATATTCATTCGCTCACTATCCCCAACATTTGAATTGTGCGAGGATCTGCTCTCCATGGAGACACTCGTTACTCAAACTCGAGGAGAAGATATATTTTTGGCAGTTTAAAAAAGCTTGCATCGACTCGCACGTTGATCTGAAGAACCTGCGAGGCATCTGTACAGACGGCGCGCCTGCCATGGTTGGTAGCAAAATGGCTCGTGGCTAGATTTTCCTATTATGTGTTGAAGGATCACGGTAATGACCAGCTCATAAATCTGCACTTCATTATTCACCAGGAGGCGCTGTGTTCTAAATCTGTTGATTTGGATAACATTCTGAAGAATGTGACTCGCATTATCCTTTTCATTCGCGCGAATGCTCTTCACCACCGCCAATTCATAAAAATTCTTCACACAAATGATTCGTCGGCTGAAAATATTGTGTACCACACCAGCGTTCGTTGGTTGTCTCGGGGAGAAAAATCTCGCCGTGTTCTGCTGCTACGAAAAGAAATACTTGAATTTTATGCCACGAAAAACAAGGACTGCCCACTGCAGAACCAGGCCTTCTTAACATCTCTGGCCTTCTTTGTTGATTTGTTCATTTATATTATTTTATATCAACTGCCTCAACGAGTCTCTGCAAGGCAAAGGAACAACAGTTTGCCTCATGCACAGAAGAGTACAGGATTTCTGTGACAATTGTCTGCTACAAAGTCATATCCAACAGCTCAATCTCCATTATTTCCCGCAACTCACCGCTCTCATCGAGAGCCATGAAATAGAAAAGATGAAATTCCGGCTGCGTCCTTTTCAGGCGTCCTCGAAGCGCTGTTGTTGGAATTCGCAGAACGTTTTCAGGATTTCGACAAGATCTCAGAAAATTTGGGACTCGTTGCTTCTCCACATTTGGTTGAGACAGAGAGTGCGCCGTTGGATGTCCAAGTGGAACTGATCGAACTAAAAAATAACGCTCAGTTTGTGAAGAAATTCGAGGAAAAAAACGATCTACTTGAGACATGGAAAGTAGCTGTGGAGTATCCCAAGCTTCGCGAAATATCAAGAAACACTCTAATGCTCTTTGAAAGCACTTACATGTGCGAATCGTTGTTTTCACGAATGAAATATCTCAAGAACAAATATCGAACCCGACTGGTTGACACCAATCTGATGATCTGCAGCGAGGGCCGGACTTTGCGCGACTCTCGGCAAACATCCCAGAGCAAGGCAGCCACTAATTTCTGGACACTGGACTGCTAAGTTACATGGACAGTGCTAGTGAAGCAGCTTATTACTTATCCAGCTATTGTGTTCTCAGTGTACTAATGCCACATAAAAATATATTCATGCTGTACGTGTGTGACATGATGTTATGTTTGTGTGTGACATGATGTTAGGTTTACATGACAATGTTCAATAAAGTAGAAATATAAGAAAATATCGATGGAAATGCTTTTGTTTGTAATTAAGCACTGTGTTTACCTACAATACATTATGATTATGTCATTATTATCTCGCGTTGACTATTACGAGAGGTAAACTTTTGATAGTTACCGTTTCGCTTTTCAGTGAACAATTTTTGGCGGCCGTGGCAAAAGTAATTTTTATTTGTGCGGCCGTCAATAGCCCAAAGGTTGCGCACCCCTGGATTAGAGCTAAATTTCTAGGCCCACTCAAAGAAATAAAAGGTTCATTGTCAATGTCATTAATATAATGGCTTCACTTGTGAATCTTTCACCTCTGCCCCTTTCTCTTGTTTCAGTTGTGACGCTCATCCCATCTTTGTTGTAATACCCGCACTGCCTGCCAGTACACCAACGTTCACGTCCAGGTTCTCATCTTTTCCTCCTGCTTCTGCCCATATCAGAAATTTTGGTTTTTACTTCAGAAAATGTACACAAGAAAGGTCGCACACATGATTTATTTTAGTTGTGGGAAACAATATTGTACGTACCTCCACTATAATGGCCGTCTATCTCCCCAGTCTGAATGGTGATAGCCCCCCCCCCGGTTTCACGATTCTCTTTGAACAACGATTCAACTTATTAGTATGGGTATTACAAACTTTTTTTTACTACTCTATAAAAACGCGATTTTTTAAATAGCAATTTAAAATTACGGTACTTGGTATAACTTATGGCATAACTTTCTTTTATGTGTGTACTTCAAGGTTACTTGATAATCTCTGGTAGATGGGGTAGGGGTTGTGTGCCCCCCCCTCTCGACTCCCACAACCTGTTTTTTTAGAACCAAAGCTTTAAGTAATTTGGGGGTGGGTGTGGGTGGTGATGTTAGCTGAGGAAGAGTCGTGACGCCCTAAATCACTATCTGCGGCCACGCCTTTGGCAACAACCTTTGCTAACGAACGACTAGTCAAAAAACAACAGGACAACTCTCCGAGTCCTACACTCCAGGGAACCTGTCAGGGGTCAGAGCTTTAAACAACCCGGGGGGGGGGTTGGGGGCACTTGATGGTTGGTCTCGTACAGTTAAATGGGGTGGGCGGGAGAATGTTGAGACTAAGTCCTTTAAAAAAATTTTTTTTTAATTAAAAAAAAAGCAACGTGATCTTGTTTTCAGGACCAACCCTAGTGGTTAGAGATATCAGCTTTCTGTGACTTGAACACGACTGTGGTAAAGCCGTCTGTAGTCTACAGTCTATGTAATGATGTAATGATGATGACTACTTTGGATGAGACCTCATTGATGGTGGGTTTGTCTCTGACATACTCCTCGTACACTTGCGTGGGTTTCAATGACAACAGTAGATATACTAATGTGCACCACTCACCTCGTCACCCGCTCATTTTAAAAACATTAAAGTTAAGTCATGCTACCAACCAATATGTTCTAACTCTATCAAAGATAGAACGTATTGGCAGAAAGCATTCCTCGGCTAACGAACGAACAAGAGGTAAAAATGGATTAGGTATATATATACACAAAGTAGCCTGCCTCAGTTGTCACTTAAATAGTCCAACTAACTTCACGTCTTTTGGTCCTACCGTCCAATATCCCACTTCTAACTTTACACGCGACCTGTCGATCTGTGTGGTTCCAGCATGATAGACCGCGCCGCCACATTAAAATACTTTCGTCCTATCTTGGCTACTGATTCTGATAAATCAATTGAACGGTTTGACTGATTTGGTGGGGGCAAAGTGCGATGGGGCTGGTCATGTCATAGTTAGGATGGTAGGGCACACGAGATGTGGTCAGACACGGAGCAGTGTGCCTGCTAATGCCTTTGGGTCATCTAAGACGAGGCGGACGGTAAGTGTACGGATCTTAAGATCTTTCTGTTCGTAGAAATCCGCCCATGGCGCCATATGAATGATGTGCTCGAGTGTTTGGACCCAGGTGTTCCGCCTACACATGAAATAAACATTAAATGTCAATAGTTTGGGGGTAGGGTTGGGGGTGGAGGGTAGTATTGACGTAAACTATTTTTACCACTTTGTAGAATCTATCGCTGATCCAGGACACGCAATGTAACTCACACATGGCCTAATAGTAGCCTACGTCACCATGTCTATTTTTAGGTTAGTTAAGATCCACCATTTACATTTAGAAATATGCTACCATTATCTACTGGAAGTTATAGCTTTTAATAGCAACGTCTATAGTACAAGTCTAATGTTGCGGTTTCAGTTTCAGTTTATTTAAAGTGTGTCCTGTCCTAGATACTGCATAAAACCTTTTTTTCGTAAACTAACCTTTTTCCATTAAGATATTTTAAAATTTATCAGTTTAGATTTATTTCCAGACATTTTGTTGTTAATATGATGCAAGACGTTTCATGGTTCATATCAGCAGTTCAGCTTTCTCCATTATGTCTCTGCAGTACATTTCTCTAATCTATAACAATAACATCTATAGTCAGTACCAGAGGCGTCACTAGGGTTGGTGTCACCCGGGGCGGTAGCTCATGGTGTCACCCCTTCACGACTGAAGGGGCCGTCCATAAATGACGTCACGTGAGGATGCCGATTTTTACCCCACCATCCCCCAGCTTCATACTTATACCCCCACCCCCTTTTCACGACATGGCGTCACAAAGCTTTGACACCCACCCACGAGCCATATTTTCTAAATAAAAATTAGCATCTTGCAAATTATTTTTTGTCATTTAAATATGTATTTAGGGTAAGTCTGCGCTCTGATGTCGTAACACGCGTGAAGCCATCGAAAACGTCATTAAATAAACGGTAAACAATCAAACATTTAAGTAGAACTTTTATTTAAAGTTGCGCGTTTTTTTATGTGACGTCTCATTTTTTAACCCCACCCCTTCGTCACACATCGTCACCGATGCGTGACACCCATACCCTATGACGAATTAAAGGGGGGGGGTGCTGAACGGGCTAAAGCCAGGAGCCACCAATAATTTAAGGTAGTCCAAACTTATTATAGTGTATAATAAAGATGCAGGAAAATGTTTGTATGAATTCCTGAAAATGCCTTGGACATTCATACGGCAATGCTGCAAATATGAGTAGGAAGTATAACGAAAACTAGGCTATTCTTCGTGAGAAGTGCAGTGTTGCTCATTATGTGCCGTGCACAGCTCATTCCCTTAATTTGGTTGGGAAAAGTGCAACAGGTTGTCATGATGCAGACAGATTTTTTGTCTTCTGCAAAATCTTTATACCCGGCTTGTAGCATCTACTCATCGTTGACAGGTACTTTAAAAAAGCATGAAATTGATACATGTTAACAAAACCTTGTCTGACACAAGATGGTCAGCCTGACATGATGCAGTAAGGGTCAGCCTGACATGATGCAGTAAGGTCTGTTAATAACGTATACCATGCAATGGAAGAATTAGCAACAAACGAAAATCAGCAACGTGACTGTCTACTTGAAGCAGAAGGATTTCTAAAGGAACCTGAACAACTGGAAGTCGCTATTTTACTTGTAATTCGGGAAACAATTTTAGAAAGGAAGTCTCTCATTGAGTTTGTTAAAAGACTGCATTCTTAATTTGATTCCTATGAAGACAAAGGAAAGGTCAAGTCCGTGGTAAAAAAGAGTATGAACAATCTTCAATGCTATCCACAAAAAAGAAGGGGAAAAAGGGCATCAGTTTGATAAAGGGACATCACCAAAACAGTATTCTCCACGAGACAAAAGTTTCAAGGTTGAGGTATTTCTGGTAATCATTGACAAACTTTCTTAAACCCTACAACATCGGTTAGGCCCATATAAAGACATCCATGAGAAATTTGGCTTTCTTACAAACCTTTCTGAGCTCAGATATTTCGCCATCCGATGGGCAGCAGCCAAGAATATTCAAGTGATTTCAAAGACTGCTTACCTTCAGAAAGTCCAATTTTTAACACTCTTTTAAAAAGTTATTGTCCAGATTCAGGGTAAGGAAAAAGAAGTACCCCAATGCCAAACTCAAAACACGTGCACAGAGCTAAACATTTTGCTGCTTTTGAATGAGCTAAATTTCACACAGCTCTTTACAAATGTACACATCGCACTTCTCATCTATCTCTCAATGAGGGCATCAAACTTCAACTGAGAGCAATCCTTTTCAAAGTTGAAAAGAATACAAAATTAGTTAGAATTTGCATGGGACAACAAAGACTGAATATGCTCTCTCTAATGAGCATTGAAAAGGAACTTACTTGTAAGCTTTCTTAGCTTTACTGACTTGATTGATAACTTCACCAAGAGAAAAATTCGCAAACTAAAGTTTTAGGTTCAAATAATAATAATACAAATTTTTCAATAAATTTTTTATTTCAAATAGAGAAAACAATTCTTTACCACATGAAAAAAATGTTTTTAAAATACGGAATAATGCGTAATATTATTCTTTATGGGGGGAGCGTTCGTAACCAGGAAACAACGTAAGTCGGGAGGGGACCGTCGTAACCGGGGGACTACCTGTATATAAACATGCATATCACGCCTTTAATAAGTATATATAAAACAAAATATTAACTCAAAGACATTGAATTCATAAATTTTGTATAGAAAAAACTTCAACAAAGAAATGCAATCTTTTGATATTAATTTATTTTTTTTGGGAGGGGGGGGGAATAAAAATCGTATCCCCCCCCACACCCCACTGTGGTGGGGGGAGTCGTGAGGTGGGATTCATCCAGGGTGTCGGTGTGTCAAAGCCCAAATAGCTTTATATCTTTTAAAACATAAGACACTGCCTCTTTCATGTCCAGCCTTTCTTAAAGATCTCTCAGCTGCGACGTTTCTTTTCTTTTTTTCCTAATTTGTTTTAATGTTGTTTGTGTGTTGGGACTGTTTTATTATTGCAAGTTAACTGATATTTTGTAATAAAATTTTTTCGCGTTTAACGTATTTCTTTGTATTTCTTAATTTCTTTCTAGATGAAAAAAATGTGGCTTAATTTTGTTTCAGACATAAAATCGTACACAGTAAAATTTTAGGCTCGGGTGTCACCCCCCTGATGGGTGTCACCCGGGGCGGCCCGCCCCCCTCGCCCCCCCCTAGTGACGCCACTGGTCAGTACCCCAATCCCAACCAACGTTATTTTTACAACAATGCCCCATCCTACCATGATACGTCACGTACTTAATAACTTGTAGCTCTATTTATATTAACACTGCTATGAAAAAAATACCCCCCCCCAAGTATACTGTATTACTATTATTTACCGTACTATAGGCATAGGCAAACGTTCTCTTGGTTTTATACCTTATACTACTATGCTTCTTCTCTATACTGTACGTACTATTTTAGTAATATCATTACATCAGTGAACCTTACCCCCCTCTCCACGGTACCGTTTCTGAAATCGTCGTCTACAGCTATAGTGTAATTAAAACAGTGCTTCTCAAAGTGGTGGTCCGCGGACCGGTGCCGGTCCGTGGGCCATCCGCCGCCGGTCCGCAGAAGTTATCAAAAAAGGACAGAAAAAATTGTCAGTGCAGGTAAAATAGTGCACCGGTCCCTGGTGCAATGGAAAAAATTCCTGCCGGTCCGCCATAATAAAAGTTTGAGAAGCATTGGTGTAATACACACAACATCCCCCACCCCCACAACTCTGTCTTCAGTAATATTTATTTCTTGCTGCACATATGGACGTAACAAATCCGCCCCGACACACTGGTGGGTATTCAAGCTGTCATCTCACGACACGGAACCATCTGAATACAAATCTAGGTTAATGTTCCCCCTAGTAGGGGTAAGTCGATTGATCGTCCGCTTGAAAACCTTCCACTCGACTCATGCTATGTCTCAAACACAAGTTCAAACCTCCATCTCACAACTCACTTCTCTCTCCTACCTCACTTCTCTCTCCTACCTTACTTTTCTCTCCTACCTTACTTTTCTCTCCTAACTCACTTCTCTCTCCTACCTCACTTCTCTCTCCTACCTCACTTCTCTCTCCTACCTCACTTCTCTCTCCTACCTCACTTCTCACTCACCTCACTCCTACCTCACTTCTCTCTCCTACCTCACTTCTCTCTCCTACCTCACTTCTCTCTCCTACCTCACTTCTCTCTCCTACCTCACTTCTCTCTCCTACCTCACTTCTCTCTCCTACCTCACTTCTCTCTAACTCACTCTCCTACCTCACTTCTCTCTCCTACACTCACTTCTCTCTCCTACCTCACTTCTCTCTCCTACCTCACTTCTCTCTCCTACCTCACTTCTCTCTCCTACCTCACTTCTCTCTCCTACCTCACTTCTCTCTCCTACCTCACTTCTCTCTCCTACCTCACTTCTCTCTCCTACCTCACTTCTCTCTCCTACCTCACTTCTCTCTCCTACCTCACTTCTCTCTCCTACCTCACTTCTCTCTCCTACCTCACTTCTCTCTCCTACCTCACTTCTCTCTCCTAACTCACTTCTCTCTCCTACCTCACTTCTCTCTCCTACCTTACTTTTCTCTCCTACCTTACTTTTCTCTCCTAACTCACTTCTCTCTCCTAACTCACTTCTCTCTCCTACCTCACTTCTCTCTCCTACCTTACTTTCTCTCCTACCTCACTTCTCTCCTACCTCACTTCTCTCTCCTACCTCACTTCTCTCTCCTACCTCACTTCTCTCTCCTACCTCACTTCTCTCTCCTACCTCACTTCTCTCTCCTACCTCACTTCTCTCTCCTACCTCACTTCTCTCTCCTACTCACTTCTCTCTCCTACCTCACTTCTCTCTCCTACCTCACTTCTCTCTCTACTCACTTCTCTCTCCTACCTCACTTCTCTCTCCTACCTCACTTCTCTCTCCTACCTCACTTCTCTCTCCTACCTCACTTCTCTCTCCTACCTCACTTCTCTCTCCTACCTCACTTCTCTCTCCTACCTCACTTCTCTCTCCTACCTCACTTCTCTCTCCTACCTCACTTCTCTCTCCTACCTCACTTCTCTCTCCTACCTCACTTCTCTCTCCTACCTCACTTCTCTCTCCTACCTCACTTTCTCTCTCCTACCTCACTTCTCTCTCCTACCTCACTTCTCTCTCCTACCTCACTTCTCTCTCTTAACTCACTTCTCTCTCCTAACTCATTTCTCTCTCCTAACTCATTTCTCTCTCCTAACTCTCTTCTATCTTCTAACGCACTTCTCTCTCATAACTCACTTCTCTCTCCTAACTCATTTCTCTCTCCTAACTCTCTTCTATCTCCTACCTCACTTCTCTCTCCTAACTCACTTCTCTCTCCTAACTCACTTCTCCCTCCTACCTCACTTCTCCCTCCTACCTCACTTCTCCCTCACTTCTCCCTCCTACCTCACTTCTCTTTCCTAACTCACTTCTCCATCAACTGACCATCTCAGTGGCGTGTCACCAGGTGGCAGCAGCCCACAAGGGCCACGAGTGTTGCAAAGATGCTGATGTGTTGAGATCGAGATTCCCGTAAGGCCCGGTATTAACATTCATGAAATATTTTCTCTAAGTCCCTGTCACTGACAGGGCCGTGTCGCAGGGTGCGTTCAACCAAATTATTAGCATATTTAAACACCGCATGCATGCATCATTCATCCATGACTAGGGAGTCTTTAGACTGAAGATTTTCGACGTAACAATTTGTGTTAGATATATTTAATTCAACTATTTCATGCAGATGCGTAGCGAAGGGGTTGGGGGTACATATTTACGGGCTCCGAAGTACACGGGTGTCAAATGAGGCTCACGACATTGCATAAGCTAACAAATTGGGCAGGGGTCAGGGGTGGTTTTCACGGGCGCACATATAGCTACGCCTCTGAAAGCATGGATGTTTCAACCATTTCATTGATGAATTTTTGTGTACGAAAGATGTAACCATTTGATTTGTACTTTAATATACATTTATTGCTTTGCAGCCTTACCTTGTATTTTCAGGGAGTGCAAATTACATTTATTTTAAGATTTAATATATTGTGTGTGTGCGCGCGTGCGTGTGTGTGTGTGCCACTGTAACCTACAAGGGCCACAACTGTCTTGAAAATGATGAACTATTTTCAGCTATGCAGCATTTTTTTTTACAGATTAAGATATATACCGCGTCCTTAAAACAAAGCACGACATTTTGATAATGATGAAAACTAAAGACCTCTTTCTTAGCGAGGGTAACATTGACCAACCCGTTTGATGACTATTCGTTTTAGATCATGGAATCTGCACAATGTGCACAATGTTCATAAGTGCGGGATCTTCCCCGAAATTCCACAAAATTTTATGAAATATGATCGGATTAGAAAGCACGGGTTCATTGACAAAATGACGTCAAAAACAATTTTTTAAAAATAAATTGTTTTTTTAAAAAAAGAATTTGTATATTAACGATAAACAGTAAACGATACAAATCTATTTTTATTTTATGCGATCTGCGCAAACATCATAGTTATTAAAGTTAGTACATTTCAAATTTTGTGCGTGGCCCGCCAGGAAATTCTGAGACTGGCTGCATGTCAGCAACCGACAGTTCGTCTCGTTTTTTTTCTTCCATTAGGGTGGCTATGTCAATGCGCGTGCGCAGACTTGTAAATACGCACTTTTCCGGTTTGTTAGTTTTATTTGAATTTTGTCTTTGCAAATGTAAAATTTAAGACTTGGCTGCCGTCCATAAATAATGTCATGCACCTAGGGCCTAGTTCACACATTTGTGACGATGTGTGACGAGGGGGAGGGGGGTATTTGAGAAATGTGATGTCACATCAAAACTTGCTACTATAAAAGTTCCACTTAAATATTTGATTTCTTACAATTTATTTTATGACGTTTTACATGGATTCACGCCTGTTACGATATTAGAATACAACCTTACAAAAAATACATATTTGAAAAAATGACAAAAAAAGTGATTTGAACCGTGCTCTTTTTTAAATGGAAAATACAGCTTTTATGGGGGGGGGGCCGCGAAGCTTTGTGACGTCATATTTGAGGGGGTTCTAAGTTTTTGTGACAACGCGTGACGAGGAAGGGAGGGGTAGTATAAAATCGGCCAAAATATCGTGACGTCATTTATGGGCGGGCCCTAAGCAAATAAAATTGTGAAATTAATCCTCCGAAGAAGCGTACAGTTGTTGATGAAACTCGTGTTTAATGGACGCATACATATTTCTTTGGTAATATCATTTCAAACGGTGCGCCCCTCCGCTAAAATCCACTACCACAAATATCCCCCGAGCCACAAACAATTGCCCACCCCTGGTCTAATCAAACCATTTTAAAAGCAATATAGTTAAATATACGTGCGTCGTTGCAACAGAGCAGATATACTCTCAACATACCGTTAAAAGTCATTAGTTAAAATGAATGAATAATTATTATAAACAATTACAAATTGATGCTATCATTCAAAGTTTACAAAGTGCCAAAAAAATCGCTTATCTCCCTTCAAGTGTAGTTTAACTTATATTATTTGTGGAGTTCGTGAATGATGAGGTCATAATAGAAAAATAACCACTAAAAGTTAAGTTAAGATGCCGGACAACCGATCACCGGACAAATCTCTTTAGTGTGAACTTTCATTGGGACCACCATCAGCGGAATGCCCCAGCACGTGTTAGAAAAGGGGGACCAATTGGGTCTTCCTACGGATGTAATTAATGTGGATTGATTGGGGCCGAACGTTTTTCTGTGCAGCTTTTCTCTAGCGGCTGGTGATCGATAAATCATCAATAACCCGCAATCGATATAGACTTGGCCCAGATTGCTATGAAATATGTTATTGTGGTTTAATATTGGAATCGATTTAATGGGTTCAATATCTGAAACGGCGCCTGGATGTTGACCTGCCAAGCTGACAGTAGTCAACAACAAGCATTACATGAGATGCAAGAGGAAGTTTTGAACGAATTGTGTGGCATAGATATGGTGGTGGCTGTTAGTAGGTAATGTGTGGCAGTGTGATATGTTTGCAGTTAGCACCTGGTTGTATGGTAGTGGCGTGGATAGTTAGTGTGTATGGTATGTGTGGCAGTGTGGTATGTTTGCAGTTATTACCTGGTTGTATGGTATGTGTGTGGCAGTGTGGTATGTTTGCAGTTAGTACCTGGTTGTATGGTATGTGTGTGGCAGTGTGGTATGTTTGCAGTTAGCACCTGGTTGTATGGTATGTGTGGCAGTGTGGTATGTTTGCAGTTAGCACCTGGTTGTATGGTATGTGTGTGGCAGTGTGGTATGTTTGCAGTTAGTACCTGGTTGTATGGTATGTGTGTGGTATGTTTGCAGTTATTACCTGGTTGTATGGTATGTGTGGCAGTGTGGTATGTTTGCAGTTAGCAACTGGTTGTATGGTATGTGTGTGGCAGTGGGGTATGTTTGCAGTTAGTACCTGGTTGTATGGTATGTGTGGCAGTGTGGTATGTTTGCAGTTAGCACCTGGTTGTATGGTATGTGTGGCAGTGTGGTATGTTTGCAGTTAGCACCTGGTTGTATGGTATGTGTGTGGCAGTGTGGTATGTTTGCAGTTATTACCTGGTTGTATGGTATGTGTGTGGTATGTTTGCAGTTATTACCTGGTTGTATGGTATGTGTGGCAGTGTGGTATGTTTGCAGTTAGCACCTGGTTGTATGGTATGTGTGGCAGTGTGGTATGTTTGCAGTTAGCACCTGGTTGTATGGTATGTGTGTGGCAGTGTGGTATGTTTGCAGTTATTACCTGGTTGTATGGTATGTGTGGCAGTGTGGTATGTTTGCAGTTAGCACCTGGTTGTATGGTATGTGTGTGGCAGTGTGGTATGTTTGCAGTTATTACCTGGTTGTATGGTATGTGTGTGGCAGTGTGGTATGTTTGCAGTTAGTACCTGGTTGTATGGTATGTGTGGCAGTGTGGTATGTTTGCAGTTATTACCTGGTTGTATGGTATGTGTGTGTGGTATGTTTGCAGTTATTACCTGGTTGTATGGTATGTGTGGCAGTGTGGTATGTTTGCAGTTAGCACCTGGTTGTATGGTATGTGTGTGGCAGTGGGGTATGTTTGCAGTTATTACCTGGTTGTATGGTATGTGTGGCAGTGTGGTATGTTTGCAGTTAGCACCTGGTTGTATGGTATGTGTGTGGCAGTGTGGTATGTTTGCAGTTATTACCTGGTTGTATGGTATGTGTGTGGTATGTTTGCAGTTATTACCTGGTTGTATGGTATGTGTGGCAGTGTGGTATGTTTGCAGTTAGCACCTGGTTGTATGGTATGTGTGTGGCAGTGTGGTATGTTTGCAGTTATTACCTGGTTGTATGGTATGTGTGGCAGTGTGGTATGTTTGCAGTTATTACCTGGTTGTATGGTATGTGTGGCAGTGTGGTATGTTTGCAGTTAGCACCTGGTTGTATGGTATGTGTGTGGCAGTGTGGTATGTTTGCAGTTATTACCTGGTTGTATGGTATGTGTGGCAGTGTGGTATGTTTGCAGTTAGCACCTGGTTGTATGGTATGTGTGTGGCAGTGTGGTATGTTTGCAGTTATTACCTGGTTGTATGGTATGTGTGTGGCAGTGTGGTATGTTTGCAGTTAGTACCTGGTTGTATGGTATGTGTGTGGCAGTGTGGTATGTTTGCAGTTAGCACCTGGTTGTATGGTATGTGTGGCAGTGTGGTATGTTTGCAGTTATTACCTGGTTGTATGGTATGTGTGGCAGTGTGGTATGTTTTCAGTTAGTACCTGGTTGTATGGTATGTGTGGCAGTTACTGTGATAAAAGTGGTAAATTGTGTTTGACAGTTTTTGTGGCACACTTGTATAATCTATGTGACAGTTAGTATGCTAAGTGCAGCAACGAGTAATGCGTATTTGGCAATGCGATTGGAATGCATGATAGTAAGATTGTTGTGGACGTTAGCTACTATGTAATGCTAGGAATGTATATTTTAAATTAGGGGTGTACCGGATTCAAAATTTTGAAATCCGGCGCCCGGATTTGCTCGGATTTATAAAGTGAAAACCGGCTGAAGTTGGAGCTGGATTTTTAAAAATGGCTGGATTGCGGATTTACCGGAGCCGAAATCCGGTACACCTCTAATTTAAATATACATTATTATAGTTTTTTCGTTGCCTATTCTTAATTCTTTTGATTGCAATCATTTTCGAGGTAGTAGCATTGGGCTTCGTTGTGTCTTTATATAAGCCTGATAGTAAAATGAAAAGGTTCGGCAATTCGGTCCGTGACGTAAGTCCTTCCTGTCGCGAGTTGTGAGACTGTTGTACAGATTATGTGATTGTGAACCTACCCCAACGTGTCCTCGTGTCGCAAGTTACTGAAAGGAAGGGGTGGGAGGCGGCGGCTGTTTTGACAAGACATTAGCGCGCGCCAGGTTTTTTCCCTTTCTTCTTTCAGCCTACCCACTTTACGGTAAATCCACTGAAATTCACAGTCCTATTTTTAATCTGACTATTTCAATTTCTGGTCCACCAGTGGGCGGAATTAACCAAGTGTTATGGAGTTTTAGCTCCGTCGATTGACCCCCCCCCTCTTTTTTTTAAGCTCCACTGTGACAAGGTAATATTTGGTGTCTTGAAATTGGAGAAGCCACTTAAGTGCCGACCCCAATCTTGTCTTCCACCACGCCTTTGACCCACTGAGACGTCACACAAGCATTACTAAGGCTTCATAACAACCCCCACCCCCCATCGTCACATTGTGTGTGTGTGGCTCTCTTTTTTTAAAAGATTTTTTTAACAGTAACAGGGTGAAGATATTTATTCTTTTCAAAGTAGAGAGGCATCAATAAAACATTTGGCAGATAAAGGATTAGCTTGGATCATATCTAACGCTGTTTTCAAACACTTTCCACGTTGATTGGCTGTGACGTCTGCTCGTAGGTTTCAACAGGACTTTGTCCAATGTGACGTGGATATTCTCCTTGTGTAAACTCCTGCTTTCCATTGTAGTGGATTAAACTCTAGTGTTTACATCTCGTGCAATGTGGCGTCGTATCAGTTGGTCAATGTGTTTCTTGTAAACCCGTGTTACTTTAACTGTGATATGAAATATGATCGGAGTGTAAACACTTTGTGTAGCTTTTATGTAAAAAAGTAATTAAATTATGACCTGCTTATTTGACATTTGTCGATGATAATGTAGATCGTATTATATTTGTGTCACTTGGAAGACTTGCGGATTTGAAATGGGAATGTTTCTGGTAACCGGTTGTCGGACGAGCTCTGTTAGTTATGGCGTAAGATAAATATTGTCGATTATTAAAGTTATAAGTGTTGTAATTAACATGAGGCTAATGATGAGACACTTAAAGCTAACCAGGTGCACATTGAAATAACAGTATAAGAATTCTATAGTTACGCTATAGTTTTGTTTTAGATCAAATAAATATTATGGTCTTTGTTCACGGTGTTGTCTGAGGTCCAATAAAAATTGTGGTATTGATTTTAGTGGACTAGATAACTGCTGTTGGCTTGGTTATGAGTGTATATATTTAAATGATTATTTAGCCCAGGCTAAAAGTTCGCATGTTTTGCTTATGGTGAACACTAAAAGGGGCTTAAATCGATCTTATTCAGTGACCCAGTGAGCTAGTTAGTGTTGAAAAGAAATCTAAAACCTCAGGCTAGAGTATTGTACAAGTCTCCGAAAGAATTCCCTTTATTAGGCCACACTATATTTGACGCCATCGTCACCTTACTAGATATAGATCAGTTCTATGGATATAATGGATGTCGAAGATGAGGTCAACGTACACACGAATGTAGTGACTGTAGTCAATACAGACAGACATCTTTTGGACGTGACTAGAATGGTTTATACTGTGTTAGTGTTAGTGGATATTGCAGGTCTGTTAGAATTATTGTATTCAATTAGCGTTACCATTAAAATTTGTGCGATTCAAATTTAAAGTGAATGGACATCAGTTAAGATAATGGTGGAAAGATTAGAATAGATTTACCCAATTTTTATTAATTTTTCATTTCTTGATATATATCCAAGGAGCCGAGAAATTAGAACTGTCCCCTTTCTTACGACAGGTGATAACTATTTTACACGCTTTTATTTAAGTCACACTGTAACTGTATGTTGTATCCATCCTTCTTTCAAATCTTGAAACGTAAAATTAAACCACTTTTGATGGTCCTAGGGATCTCAAAATTTTACCACAGATAGATCTTGGATGACAATGCATTGTATCAAAATTTCAGATCGATCAAATGTACTGTATTTAAATTATTGCATTTTTAGTTTATCTTTATATAAGCATCGGTACCCGTCTGCTTTGTTGACATCCATGAGTTCACCACGTGAACACATCACCGTGGTATAAAACATTCGGTGGGCGCTTATGAGGTGTTTGGTATTAAAAAAAATAGAGGTAAAAAAAAGATGTGTGGGCGTCAGACGTGAATTGTAAAGAGTTTTTATTATAAGTTTTAAAAAATATCTGTAAAAACAAAGTTTTTGACTGTAAATCCCTTTTATATGAGACAACTAAAAGTAGTGATTATGTTAAAAGCGTGTTCTTTTTAAAAAAAGATTTTATTTTATGAGAGAAATATCTTTGTAGTGTAGTGCGTTGGGTTGGAGACTAGAGGGGAATCCCAACTTTTTGGATGTGGCTAAAAGTTTTGGAAACCGTGCATAGACGTAGTGGACCGTGCATTGGGGTAGTGGACCGTGGCCAGTCAGTGGGTGTTTAACGCCCTGTGAGGCTGCTGTAATGTTCCCCCTTACGTTACGTCACGTCTTTGTCTGATTTAGTTTGTTTGACAAGTTAATACAAAATATAATAATAATTATGGGTTTTTTTTGGTGTGAAGAATTTGCAACTACAACAATCAACATGTAAAGTTTTCAAAACACACAGGCATTTTCTTTTGTACATGCGATTCTATTCAACATTTTTAAAAAAAAGAAATACTTATCCAATTCACCTATTTTGTAACCTATGAAAAAGGAATAAAAAATTGAAGCATCTAATTCTAGTAGCTATTAACTTACTCTGAACCAACACTGACACCGTTTGTAATTCATAAATATACGAAAAAAAAATGTATTACAAAATCAAGTCATTTATAAAATGCAATTTAATATATATACTGTATTTCTAATATATATTATATATTTCTTTAATTTTAAATTTGGCATTTGCTGTCAAATTCCTGTATTCCGACATGGGGAAAGCTCTGTTTTTCCGGCGATAAGCAAAGAGGAGATTACAAACAACCCTACACTTATTGCGCCCTCTGTTGAAAAGTGTCATTGGAAGAACGCACCAATTACCCTCTATTACAATTGATTACCGTTATAATCACGGCGAAACCTCATGTTTTTGTCCGTCCGTACATCTATTTTACCAATGCCAATAAGTCATGGTATGAAGAGATTCATGCCCCATATTCAATCATATTGCGTTTATTTGCTAATGCTAAAGCTTTGCCTTTAAAAAGAAACAACCCACCTCATCTATTGCATTAACATCTATAAAGACGAATTAAAAGAATTGTTGAGAGGACAGTTTGCTGTAAACTCTTGGCCCTGATCTCTTGTCTTTGAACGTGCCGACATAATGGCTTGTTGTGAATGGACATATAGGTGGAACTGCGTAACCGTCACGTTTACAAGGCTTGGAGAAATTGGCCTCCAGCTATAAATTGTACCATGGCATTGAAGGTTGGCTTCTCGGGTTTCAACATCCGGATGTGGTTGGGGAATCTCAAGGCTCGCGTGTCATGGGTGTCAAGTAGTGGTGTCCAGACTATTCCTTACGTCGGTGCCGTCTGTTTGGTGGTTTTGTGGTAGAGACCGACCCGTGTTCTTTGTCTTACGTCTGCCGTTGGGTGATGGTGTTAGATAACACAGGCTTGTGGTTAGGTATCACAGACTTGTGGTTAGGTAACACAGACTTGTGGTGGGGTAACGCAGACTTGTGGTTAGGTATCACAGACTTGTGGTGGGGTAACACAGACTTGTGGTTAGGTATCACAGACTTGTGGTGGGGTAACACAGACTTGTGGTTAGGTATCACAGACTTGTGGTTAGATAACTATTCCCCACTTGTGTCAGTGACCGGAGGTGTTGGGTTTAACAAAGCACCCGTTTATGACCTCTCTGCTTCTCACACACTTCATGACATAATGACAGCATCAATTATTGTTTAGTGCCGCATCCCTTCGAGGCCTTATAACAAACAGCGTAACAACTATAATGGGAATGTCTTCATGAAGTTTGTGAGAGTTGTCCTTACTTACTCTACACATTTTCACAGTGTTATCAAAAGGCAGTCATTCTCATAAGGCAGTCATTCTCATTAATTAAGCTATTTATTTATTTATTTTATCTGAAACAAGTGGACAAGAGGGAATAAAAAAAAACGTTTGAGTTTGAACATTAACTTGGAGCAGAAATTCAGCATTGAACTAAGTAGTTGATTGAACGATAAAGTCGTGTTGTTTATAGCGGACTCTAATTTTAAGGCAACATAAGGGGTAGTCCATAAAGTACGTCAAGCTATTTTTGACCATTTTAACTCCCCCTGTCACAAACTGTCGCAAATCTCGGAACCCCCCCCCCACCCCCCTAAAGTACGTCACACTTTCGAACAAAAATAACTTTTACTAACAAAATAATTAAAATTTAGTATGAAACACCGTGACGTCACACGTGGCCAGACCCCCCCCTCCCCCCTGTCACAAACTGTCACACTTTCTTACACCCCCTCCCCCCTCTGGAGCGTGACGTACTTTAGGGACGGCCCCTTATTTGTTTTTTGGTTTTTTAAAGCTGTTTCAAAATTTCGTCGCACACTGCCTCATTTCCTATTTATGGTGATTTGAGTTGGAAAAAAATCTAATATTAGTTTGTTTTTAATTTCTTCACTTGCAATAAAATTTGGTTTTAGTGAGTTTGTTAACTACTCACACTTGAGTTTGACGTAAATAATTCTGTGTAGACGCTGAGCTTTTCTAAGTTCAAAGTTTGACCTCTCGCTGTACGTCACGTACGTCACTGAGCTAAAATAAAGTTACAGCGGAAAACGTAATTTATGCAAGCAATGTGAGCATTCTTTATATGCTAAGATAAAGACAATAGAAGGGCAACGTTATAAAGAGTTGGGTTTTTTTGGGGGTTCACCGACAAAACGGCCCTGGGCAAAACGGCCCCAACAATTGGGCTCCGACAAAACGGCCCTGTACTAATAGATGGACTCATATTAAAATGTAGAATCAAATATTATATTCGTATTTTCACTCACATATTCAGTGCCAGGTTTAGCTCACAATAAACAATAATAATGACATCACAAGAGTGAATTTAATAGCCTTTACGCGAAATGGTACCAATCACGGTAGTTTGTTGACAAGAAACAATATAATAACATCACAAGGAATAATTTTACAATTTTACCACTTTTTTAAGGGTTAAAAAGTTGACAAAAGCTTATAAATGCAACAACAAAAAATATCTATATAGATTTTGTTAAAAAATGTTAACAATGTGTCTGGGGCCGTTTTGGCCAGGGCCGTTATGTCGGGGCCTTTTTGACTGGTCACCATTTTTTTAAAAATTACTTAAGGTAGTTTTCTCTGAACTCTGAAATATATGTAACGGCTATACAAAATACAACTCTGGAACCCATTACAATCATTACACCTCTTTACGTTACGGCCATGGGCAGTTCTTGTTTCTGTAAAATATTGTCGCACATTACACCTCTTTACGTTACGGCCACGGGCAGTTCTTGTTTCTGTAAAATATTGTCGCACATTACACCTCTTTACGTTACGGCCACGGGCAGTTCTTGTTTCTGTAGAATATTGTCGCACATTACACCTCTTTACGTCACGGCCACGGGCAGTTCTTGTTTCGGTAAAATATGGTAACACATTACACCTCTTTACGTCACGGCCACGGGCAGTTCTTGTTTCGGTAAAATATGGTAACACATTACACCTCTTCACGTCACGGCCACGGGCAGTTCTTGTTTCCGTAAAATATGGTAACACATTACACCTCTTTACGTCACGGCCACGGGCAGTTCTTGTTTCGGTAAAATATGGTAACACATTACACCTCTTTACGTTACGGCCACGGGCAGTTCTTGTTTCGGTAAAATATGGTAACACATTACACCTCTTTACGTCACGTCCACGGGCAGTTCTTGTTTCGGTAAAATATGGTAACACATTACACCTCTTTACGTCACGGCCACGGGCAGTTCTTGTTTCGGTAAAATATGGTAACACATTACACCTCTTTACGTCACGTCCACTGGCAGTTCTTGTTTCGGTAAAATATGGTAACACAACACGTACATTTCAATTCGTGATTTAGTTCAGTGCTTCTCAAAATTTAAGAACGGAGGAACATGATTCTGGTTTCCAATGGCACAACTGCCTCGTGCCACATATGTTAATTATTTACTTTGTTTAATATTAAAACATAAAATATGTTTTATGAAAGTTGAATAGTATGTAAAACCTTAATGTTGTCTAGTCCTAGTCACGAAATTAAGTTTGTAGAATATAAAAGGAAGCTTTAATTACACCATCATTTTGGTCGAATGTTATTAATTAATACCACCAGCTATAATGGTTTATGTATCATGGCGAAATGACTTCTTTCCAATTAAAATTCTTCACTAGTTTAAAATTATAGTGCTATTAAACAATTTAAAATAAAAACAGTTTGAAACAACCGATTATTTTACAAGTACTTAAAGACGACACAAGACTGTTTGTTTCCCCCTCTGTGTAGTTATCTTGAAGAGTGACTGGGGGAGAAGGTCACCAATTGTGCTTGCTCTTTGTCTGAGTGATGAAAGATTCATTTATATTTGATTCCATGCATCACTGTTAAAAAGTTGTTTTGCTTTGTTGTTTTGTTAAGTTTGTAAAATTATTTTGTATCTCACTCATTGCCTGGCGATTGATGGGTCAATGAAATAATGCCCACAGACCGGTGCATTTCATACCCTTAGATTGGGACCCACTGCATGTCACGCTTTTGAAAACAGGAAGAGTCAGCCATGAATGGAAACTAAATGTGGCAGAGAGAGAATTTGGAGCCTTGCGCGTTATCCACTCCGCTGAATGCCATGTTGACACAGGGAATTCAAAACTTTCACTTTTCTCCACACTTCAGTCACACAGTGACGCAAACCTTGGGTCTCGTGGCTGTTTAAGGGTTATGCAGATCTATTCACGCGGTGTGCAGTCGGTGAACGACATATGGTCGTTGTGTTCCGAGCTTGACCTTTCGACATAGAGCTGACTGAGGTGACATTTGATTGGAGCGTTCAATACATAATACTTGGTTAGAGGCAACTATTCTGAGATTGATTTCTTTTATTTGTAACCCTGGTTTGTTTATGTAAGCTTCCTTACCACAGATCACATTATATAAATTACCAGAAAACTCCAACATTCTCACTCACGATATTTTCTCATGTTCAAAGTGTGTACCCAGTTGTCTCCCCAGATTTACCGAGCAACGGACATCGAACTGGGATGTGTTCATAGTCAGACCTGTAACACCATCTTGATATTTACTTTCTTTAGATAACGGATGTATTCTCTGTTAAAATCTTAACTCGTGGGCATTGTGCTTTTAGATAAATACTATTTTAACCTTTGTAACAAATAATTTAAATATAGTTAAAATTTTGGGATTGGAATCAAAGAACGTCTATCCAAACACCCAACTATTTAGCTGTTATATTAACATCAGAAATCATCTGGCTAAAACTAAAGCCTATATAATTACCGGCTATTAAAAACGAAAATATTGTTTTTGTGTTTACTTTCTCAATCATCGGTTAAGTTGGCAGTTCTTTTTACATCATCACAGTCTTTTTGTATTGACATTGTACAAATGTATTTCAGTGGAACATCCCATTAAAAATTTAAGAACCGCCCATCAACCACCTCCAAGGCACAAACCGGTTGTTTACAATTAAAGCGGGGCTTTGTTCTCACCTAAACCAGGCCCATTGGGCGTGGCTACCTACAGGAGACTGTGGAAATTGGGAAACGTGCAATATACATATTAATGACCTAGGACAGACGAAACCTGTTTAAGTTTCCACAACGAGATGGATTGCCATACTTAATTGGAACCTTTGTTCTTCAAGATATTCTGTCATGTGTTAAAAGGGCTCGTTAATGGGTGTTACTGAGAAGTTTGTGGGTCTTTAATGTGTGCATGCTCCAGTCATTTCCCTTGCTGGATGGGAGCTCGTCCCAAATGTGACGTCACTCTGAGGTACAAAGCCCCACTTTTCCCGCCTTCATTGTACTAATGCTAAATTTAGCCCGATGTTTGGAGTTCCTATGTTTAACTCGACGATGCACTCACATCTCTCGTAGTATCGAACTGTTTAGAGAAACGCGCCAACCCGGAGGTCGTTTAATAAACAGAGTAATGAGATTAGAACCCTAGAGGTGTGTCATTATGGGCGTTATAGAACGCACACCGTAAACTTCCGACTTCTTGTCTAAATGATACTGAATGGTTGGTTATTACGAGCTATTTTTTAATGATAATTTCTAAAAAAAGCCATGAAATATTATATAGTGTTTAAATGGCGTGTGGACCACTGTGGATGGGGAGATTTTTAGTGACAAGTGGTGCAAGACGCGGAAGACTTTGTGCACCATCTTGGGGCGTATATTGTATAATCCCACTGCGGCATGCTATAAGTTTAAATAAAGACTTTTCAAAACTAACCCGCACTTTGAGAGATAGTAGTTAATATGATAATATACATATTACATACTTTTAATAGAAGATTCTTTTAGAATTAATAGAATATTACCCTTAGAATAATCCATACATGTGGATAATGCTATGGGAAATGATAAAGATGTTTAAGATGTCGTGTGAGACTAAACGGAACACGCCAACTCCCGTTAAAAGCCTTCAAAAAATGTGAAGCGCACATAGTAAACTTGATGTGACGAGTTATCATTATAACATGTTTATTTCAGCCCTTGTATTCCACATTGATGTTTTAAGACTCAAATGTCATCTGTAACCTGTGTAATAGTTAGACTGCTATTTATGTCGGTTTTATGTTTAAATCTCGACATATGTTTCACTTTTATTAGTGGCGACTCGGCGACCATGCCATGTGTGCATCCGCCCCCCTCACCCTCCCTGAACAAATTGTCTGTTGTCACATGATCCCAGTGTGTAAAACACAATCAACTTTTTAATGGCGTCATTGATTTGTTTGCGCATGAGTAATGTTGGCGCTGCCTGAACAAAAAAAGTTGGTCTTAATTGTCGTAACTGGATGCGATTGTCTCCCTGTATTAATAATTGACAGTCTGAGAGGCGGGGACAGCAAACCATCAGTCAGGGAGACATGATAGGAATCCCCTGGGAGTAGGACGCCACTGATTCTAAACGTTCTTCTTTAGTTGGAGAGTTGTACAGTGTATGTACTCAGTTATACAAGTTAGGACCCCCGACCCCCCACGGGAAAGAGAGTCGTACCATAAGGTGTGTACTGTGGTATTTACTTAGGACCAACGTTCCCTCTAAGATTCGTTGGTCCGTGTTCAAAGAGAAAAAAACTAGTGTGCAAAGTTGCTCAGCATACATTTTTGTGCAACATTTTACAAAATTTACTGCGCGGTATTTCTAAACTGCTGCGCGGCGTCAGTCAGATGTCTGCACGGCCGCGCAAACCGCGCAGCTTAAAGGGAACGTTGCTTAGGACCCCCCTCCCCCCGGGAAGACACCACTGATTCTCAACGTTTCTATACTAGTTTAAAGAGTCGTACAGAAGGTGTGTACTCAGGACCAGTTGCCAAGCTACGGTTAGAGCTGCCCGCGGGGTGAGGTCAGTAAAAAAATCTCACGTCAAGCGCCACGTCAAGTGATGCCCGGGGTGGACTGCGCCCTTTACCCCCCCTCCCTTTTACTACACCTTTACCCAAAACACAGCTTTTTAAATCCCTTATATTAACTTCGCGGCCGTCTCATCATCTCTCTCATCATCTCATGGGCGGGCGGAAAAACAAAAGTCGAAAATGACCCACTTTCCGTGATCCGATCAAGCTGAAATTTGGCACACTGACCCGTCTGACCTAACAATGCATCGTATCAAAATTTCAGATCGATCGAACGTACCGTAATTAAATTAATGCATTTTTAGTTTATCCTTATATGAGGTATGTAATTCAAATTCACGGTTTGTTATTGTTTTTTTCCCACGGGAAATTTTGAGCTGACGCATTGAGGCGACCCAACGAAGCGACGGGGCGCTTTTGTTTACATTTTACGTGTCACTCTAAGCTCGGTCAAGCGAATCGGTGACCAGACTTTTCCCCTCTCCCCCTCTTACCCACCCCTCCCCCCCCCTAGGGCGCCTAGGGTTATGAAGCAAATTCGAGTTAAGACAGATTCAGTCTGTAAATGTTTGAAAATAATCAATACTGTTAGTTATGTCTCATATATAAGGGATTTATAGTCAAAAACTTTGTTTTTACGGGTTTGTTTTATTAAATCCCTTATATTAACTTCGCGGCCGTCTCATCATCTCATCTCATGGGCGGGCGGAAAAACAAAAGTCGAAAATGACCCACTTCCAGTGATCCGATCGAGCTGAAATTTGGCACACGGACCCGTCTAACCTAACAATGCATCGTATCAAAATTTCAGATCGATCGAACGTACCGTAATTAAATTAATGCATTTTTAGTTTATCCTTATATGAGGTATGTAATTCAAATTCACGGTTTGTTATTGTTTTTTTCTTCCACTTCCACGTGAGTTTGAGTTGACGCCGACCGTCGTGCCGACACCCCCTCACTTCCCACCCCCATTTATTAAAGACAAGGGACATCACTCGGTGTCAGTCTGTCAATGTTTGTAGTGTTTGAAAATAATCAATACTGTTAGTGTTATGTCTCATATATAAGGGATTTATAGTCAAAAACTTTGTTTTTACGGGTTTGTTTTTTAAATCCCTTATATTTAACTTCACCGCCGTCTCTGTCGTTCTGTTGTCATCTCATGGGCGGGCGGAAAAACAAAAGTAAAAAATGACCCACTTCCCGTGATCCGATCGAGTTGAAATTTGGCACATTGACCCGTCTTACCTAACAATGCATCGTATCAAAATTTCAGATCGATCGAACGTAACGTAATTAAATTAATGCATTTTTAGTTTATCTTTATATAACGTATGTAATTCAAACTCACTGTTTGTTATTGTTTTTTTTCCACGGGATTATTCAGTCACGCGTTGACGCGACCCATCGAAGTACGGGAGTGCTTTTGTTTACATTTTAGGTGTCACGCTGAGCTCGGTTAAGCGATCGGTGACCAGACTCTCAGGGTTATGAAGCAAAGTTGCGTTAAGACAGATTCAGTATGTAAATGTTTGTCGCGTTTTAAAATAATCAATACTGTTAGTTATGTCTCATATATAAGGGATTTATAGTCAAAAACTTTGTTTTTACGGGTTGGTTTTATTTAATAGGCTCTTTCTTTTGGGTAGGCATTTATTGATCACTTTTTTAAAGGCATATCTTAAGAGTTCCCCCGGGGTCAGCAGGGGCGGATTAAGACTGCACGGGGCCCCTGGCTGCAATTCAAACTGGGGCCATATCCAGCTAGCGTCCCTGTAAAAGGATTGCTAGCAGCTAATATAAGACTGTAACTTGTAACTAGATAGTCCATTGGTTCCTTGTTCATAATGTGTCTGTACTCCGGGATCGGATTCATACAAATAAAAAAAAACCGAACACAAAGAAATAACTGTTTGCCTGGAAACTAAAATTGAGTGTAAAAAGATAATTAAAAATAAAAAAAATGAAAAAGAAACATATGCCCCCGTCGGGAATCGAACCCGCTACCGCTTGCGCCACAAGATAACACGTTGCCTCAAGACCACAAAATCCTGATGTTTTAACACAATTTAAAAGATATAAATAGTATTCATTAATATATTCTCTTATTGAGCCAATCAAATCAAGTTTTTTGATACTGAGGCTACCGGGTCCGAATAGATAAGCGTAGGACGCAATTATTTAATTTATGATATTATTAGTGATTCATGCAAACATTTGTCCACCTTTATTATAAATTATACTAAATTTGGGGGCCCCTGAATCATCGGGGCCCCCTAAGTCATAGGGGGCCCCTGGCTTTAGCCCGTTCAGCCCCCCCCCCTTAATCCGCCATAAGGGGTCAGTGTTGTTAGTGAATCCCCTGCGCAGCTTTTTCAGTAGTAATATAGCTTTGTCTGTAGTCGTATAGCTTCGACATCTCTCACTTGCTGGTTGCAGTGGTTATGCTGTAAAGATGTCCACTTTTCTTGTTAGGTTTAAATGACGTAATACGTCTTGCGTATCACGTGATAACCATGTGACAACAAACAAGAGGCTTTAATCGCTCTGTGCGCTCTAGTACCACCGAGCTGACCTTGGAACATGTGCATTCACTCACTACAGGGGTCAGCTGTGACTCACATTCAACACTTGTACATCTGGAAACACGTTCAAACAATTGTCTCGTTGTTGTTGTTGTTGTTGTTGCCAGTCACTATTGGATTGAGGGCCGTGTCCGACAAGTTGATTTGGTGGTGGGGCGAGGGGGGTTGATGTCTAAATTAACTGCAATAATTTGCTGGAGTTGTTTTATTGCGTAAACATGATTCTCATATCGAAATATTAATGACTAGGTGGTTGATTTGACGGATCGCTTAGAGTTTAACATTCAATAAAATTATTTTAACAAGCCATTTACGTAAATCCAGGGCAAAGCTATTAACGATAAGATTTAACGAATGGATTTTATCGAACCACCAACCATTAATGCGGGAGTCAAGAAACGTCCCAAATTCTTCACATAAGTGAAATTTACACTAAAAATAAAAATTAAAAAACTCCACTCCCATGCAAAATAGCTGAAAACACGACTTAATGGCACATACCGCAAGGGTAATAAATAACACCAGTTTTAATAGGTATTTATTGAATCAATAACTTAATTTTACCACCCGCTGAGTGTTACGACTCATCATCTATCAGTGTTTATTAATCATTGTTTTTGTTTTTTTAAACATGGTGACAGTGTGTCACTACGCCTCTGGGCACGGCACCTGATGGATGGACATTAGTGTGGATGAAACTAAATATCTCACATTTTTGGCGACTCATTTCTGGATTTTTCCCTGGGTGGTTGTGTCCCCCTGCATGAATTACATCTAAGAAACGGGCCCTAACTTGCTAATGGTGGCTTTGTGTGTGTGAGTGTGTGTCTGTGTGTCTTTTCAAGGCGTATACCTGCTAAACATGTTTTTAATTAGATCGTGATCACAATTTTAAGGTTAATACAATTTTAATGGGCGGACTCCGTTAACAGGGGATGGGGGTGTTTAAAACAAATTAATATTGATATGGTCCATTTCACTTGTAAGCCTAGATCGTCAATACTTTGTGCCCTATGACCTTTGGCTGCTCTTACTGCAACAGCTGTGTGTTGACTGTGCACCTGTCTTTTCTGTGGTGTAGTTTCTGCTTTGTATCTTCGTGTGGCCGTGCATCGATCGATGTCGGGCGTAGTCAAAAGACGAGCCCCGTCTTAGCCCCATCAACCAAGTAATGGTAATGGCTCTAGTGGATGACATTTGAAAACCAAACTTCTGGTCGTACGGTCTTTAGCTTAGCTTGTTGGATCTTCTATTGGAAGTAATATGAAATGTAACAGTAATGTCTTGTCCTCACTGGTCTGGGCACAGTTGGTCGTACCTGGTAAACATGTCTGAGGTTTGAAGGGATTCATTCGATACACTTGTGTGATTATGAAACGTTCGTCTATCGATTGCTTATACCACGTTTTGATACAGTTGATTGCGTATGATTATGATCCAACGAGTGTTTTAGACCTTTATTTGATACAGTTAGTTGAATATGGTATCTGTTTAGTTGAATATGGTATCTGTTTTGTGTCTCGCGTTTCGTTGTTGAAGATGTTGCACCTGGGTAATTAAAATGATACATTTCTTATGATCGTACAAAACTTGTTTTTTTAAAAAAAATTATTTAAGCACTCTCTGGGGAAGGAAAATAATTACAGGGCACAAGTGAACATTAGATGCTTAGCTTCCAATTTTACGTCAATTAAACATTAATATTTTTGGGTCTTGTCAACTGTATAATTGACCATGAACCCCCCTAAGCTTTAATATATCTGATCATTATTAGCCTTAATGAAGCTCTGCAATTGGTTTTAAACAATAACTTGTTATTACTATTATCATCTTATTTTTTTCTTTTGCGGTTTCGGGCCGGAGCCATAAAGTCATTGGGTTTGTTGTCGGCTGATGGATGGTTGGCCTGCACGCGGGCTTTGCTATTGTCATCGGGAGGAAGGCACAACTCAATAAACGCTGGATTTGGTTGGGGGGGGGTTGATCTCGGGTTGTACCCCAGACCCTCTGTTATGGTTGGCTTGCGTGCTTGGTACAATCATCAATCCATTGGATGTCTTTTGTGTAATTATTGCGTCTGGCTGGCCAGATTGGGTGCTCGGGGGAGGGGGTGTGGCGGCGTCACAACGGCTGTAATAAATGTGATTGGATCATTACTTACGTCACTGCATCTCCTTTGTCCAATGAGCTGAAAGTGTTCTTGTTGACTAATTTATCTTCATCGTTTTGTTTACAAGAGCATTGCACCTATTTTCTTTGCATATGTTTTAAATTGAAGAGACGTTAATCTTTGTTTCTTTTATTTCAATGTCCGTCCAGTTAAAGCTGATCATAGAGAGTTTGTCCGGTGTATCGAACCTTGTTTTTAACTTCTGTGAATTTAGTGAATTTCTTCCTGTGTGACGAAAATGGGATCTTTGTATATTAACAATAAAAACACAAATCATAACCGAAAGGGATTCTTAGTTGTGATTCGCATATAATCTAAAGTATGATAAACATTTAGACATTCAACAATCATCCAGCTTTGGGACATCAGTAAATTAAAAGTGTATGTGTTAGTGGAAGTTGTTGCCAGAACTTCTAATGAGGTCCACGTGACAATGAGATTCAGCTGTGACATTAGTTATGGTAAATCAAATTACCAACTTGTGTGGAAAACTAACGCTCGTTGTTGAGTGATAACATTAGCCTCTGACACGGAGATAAAGTTATGAGGAATTTTGTTGAACCACGATGGATCTTAATTACAGCAGAAGTTGTTAAAAGTTGATAAAAGTTGACGGAATGTCCACCCTAGAGATTCAGCTGTCTCACCCAGAAGCGAATGGCGGCGGGCCTAGCGACAGCTCCGTGAGACGGGAGAGCGGGGATTCAGATCTCTCCCCGGATTATGACAATGTATTTCCCGTGCTTGTTAAAGTGCTGGAACGGGGTGGCGCTCAAGTGGGTGTGGAACCAATCAATAGAGATGTTTCTAATGGGCCAACAAATGGGGAGGTTGGCGGGGGGTGGAGGCGCGAGAGCGGAGTAGACGGCTATAAGGTCGAGGAGGATGCTGGGATCGGCAGCAGTCGCCGGGCAGACGTCCACGGGGTGAGTACACCAGCGTGTGCTACAGTCAGTCAGCAGACGTCTATGGGGAACAAGCTCACCACTTCTCGCGTGGGTAGCGTCACACGCGCGGAGAGAAGCAGCCATCGAGGAATCGGTGGCAAAGTGCATCGGAAAGCCGAGAAAAACGATCATGCCGTCACGTGGTCTAGATCGGCTCAAGCCGTGACGTGGACCGGTGCATCCAATGCCGGGTCGTCGCACCGGGACGCTGACCCCGGGTTGAGAGACGAGCAGGTGACGTCAGCTCAGCGTGATGCAGCGGAGAAAGACAAAGCAGGTCTCCCTAAACTTCAGGGCGTGGCAGGGGCGGGAATACACCCCGTCCGGGACGAAAGTGAAAGCGACCCGTCCTCTGCTAACGCTGAGAATGGGAAATTACAAGATAAGAGCGCAAGAGTATACGCCACTGCGACTCGACCTGTGCCAGATGTTACCATTTCGAAATTTGAAACGACGGAAACCTCGCGCAGCACACAACACTGTGGAGGCAAGGAGGCCGATAATACAACAAATACTGCAGCGGGCACAGCGTTACGAATCGCAACGCAACCAGCGCCAAACGTTGATTTTTCTTCTACAGCAACCACCTCCTCAGTGTCCGTTTCATCGTCACTGGGACAAGGAACGTCCTTGACCCCTATTATTGTCATAACACCAGGCACCCCTGAAACGAGGCTGCAGTCGCCTTTTACGTCTCCGGATAACCAGGTCACGCTGAGCCACCAGACGGTAAACAACTTTTTCTCACAGTCGCCCATTTCGGTTTCGGACGCGCAGAGAACAGATGTATCGACCGAAACACAATGGTCCGGTTCGGTAACATCGTCTGCAAGTGTGGCATCAGCGTCGGACCTTGTTACGTCATCACGGGCATGCCCTAAGGATTACCCAACAACACATGGCCCACCTAGAGGGGCGGCGAGCCCTGTCGTGACAAGTGAACACGATGACCTTCTGGGGGATTATTCCGTGGCAAGTGATGTTTTAAGTGGATCCCACGTGACCAAGATGGAGGCTGACAGTAAACAGATGACATCTACAAGTGATGTCAGTGTAAGCCCCGCCCCATTACCACAAGAAACCACAGTCAATGGCAGGCATCGTTTATATAAAACATTACCGAGGTCAGATGAGAATCGCATGTCTGACCCTAGGTACGCCAGCATTAGCCTAGATTCAGAAAGCGGCCGGGGAGAAATAATCGTAGAAGAAAGTATCGACTTATCTGTTGTTGACACTGAGGCGATATATGCCGTTCCAATACCTAAGAGTCAGAGGAAAGGGAACGGCTCGGAACTTGCTACGGCCGACAGACCACCCCTACCACCTTGGTCACGTCCCACTCTGAGAGAAGCGCAGCACGAATCATATGATGAGGACACCTTCGATACCGAGATTTTGAGGAGCAGAGTCGAGGTCACTGGCCAAATGAAGAAGTCGACTACCACTGGCATGCTCAACACTGCATCCAACGACTACTACAACTTTCCACCCCCGGTCACCTACAGGAACGATTACTTCAGCCTGGGTCGCCGACCAAAACGCACGAGAAATCCGACGCTGGTGGACAGCAAAGGGATCGCCGTCAGTCTGGACATGTTGCTCAAAGTTCGACGGCAGAGCTCTTTGGACAGTCCCAGAATTGAAGCAGCGCCCAAGGATAACTTAAGTGTTGACGACATTTTGAAATCGTGCAGCGAGTTCGACGCCAACGTGCCAGTCACGTACCGAAGTCGGGGGAATTCTGATGCCGTGAGTAAATCACGACTAAATCCGGACCGGTGTATCGCTGGCTTGATCAATGATCGTCTGCACGAGAACCACGACACACATTCCACCTGTACGGCCGGGACGGGAAACACACCGGAGATGAAAGCAGACGATGGTCGTCTGGCACAGGCTCGTGTTGAACATGGGCTGGTGAAGACAGGTAGCAGCGACATACCGGTCTCACCAGATGACGGACCCGATGACAACGTCACGGGACACAGTTTATCTGCCACCGAGGAAGCTGGTGGTGGGGGGAATCTGAAAGATAGAAGCACATTCATTCGTGGGGACTCGGGGGATAATAAAACCACAGCGTCCACTCGTGTGACCCAAACAACGTCTGGCCTTGGCGAGAGGAGTAATGTTACTGCCAAGGACGACGATGCTAAATTTGGGACCAATTCTCTTTCCTCGGCCGTAGGTTCCCCTGCTGTTTGTGATCGTGGTGATGATTCTCTTTTCGTTTCCGAGAACTCAAATATTGTTACAACATCAGAGGCTGACAATGTCTTGCCGGTAATCACACCAGCCACACTCTCCGGGACAGCATCGAGCCACACAGTCGGGACCACACCCACCCCATCCGATACAGTTTCATCTCATTCGTCATCCACATCTTCTGATCCCCGCAGTCCACATTCCAGCATTTCGGACAGCCCGTCGGACAGCCAGTCCCTGGTTTCACGTGGCACCCTGTGTTCAGATGAAGTCCCTTCGTCCTTGAACCTGCTCACGGTGGACACTAACGGGGACGGTGGTACAGGGGGTGTGTCCCCGGCCCGGAGGTCTCCCAACTCCAGTAAGTAACTACCGTATTTAGTTAAATCCTAGTCCGCATTGCTAAAGTAACACTGTGCCTTCCTTAATTTATGGTTAATGTTACGCATCGGCAATAGGCATATTTTCTCAACTAACAACCATATTATCTATCAATTAATATCTTTGCTTCATAGTCAAAATATAACATTACCTTTCAAAGCTGAATTCAATAATAACATTACTTCGAAACCCACAAATGGATCCCCCCCCCCAAATGGGTATCACCACGTATCCTCCATGTGGGTACCACTGACCACACCACGTATCCTCTATGTCTATGTGGTTACCACACGGTAATCTTTATGTTGTCATGATGTCTCGCCGACCGTCCAACCATTAGGATATTTGTAACTTACTCTCCAATGTCCACACAGAACATTGTATTTATAATTGTGTTGTTACTCATGTGTGTTCTGGCTTGTGGATGTGGAGATATAGCCTCACCTGTTTCCACATTAGTCACCTAATTATTTGTCAGATGGTACACAGTGTACTGTAAGGCGAAGGAAGATAACCGCCCCGACCCGCAACACGTTTTACCCTATAAAGCTTTCATGAATGAGCACAGAAAACTGCACAATGGCAAAGTCTGTATGAAACAGCTGAATAGACTAGACATCTTCATCATTGTTACTCCACCGATTTTCAGGGGTCGGGATTTATTGTTTGTTGGTACAAGAATGTAAGTGTCAAAATAGTCCTAGTCGACACGTTTAATATTGTTCTATTACCGGTATGTTAAGTTTGTGTATCAGACTTCCAGTTACTTTACTATACGGGTTATAACTATGATAGGCACACATGGAAGACAGGCCAATAGATGGGATAGCAGGAAATACCAGTAGAGGTGATGAGAACAGGCCAACAGATGGGAGGGAGGAAGATAAATAGAGAGGGAGGGAGGAGGATAGGCCAACAGGTGGGAGGAAGGAGGATAGGCCAACAGATGGGAGGAAGGAGGATAGACCAATAGAGAGGGTCAAGGAAAGGCCAATAGAGAGGGAGAGGAGGATAGCCAATAGATGGGAGGGAGGAGGATAGACCAATAGAGAAGGAGGGAGGAGGATATGCCAATAGATTGGAGGGAGGAGGATAGGCCAATAGAGAGGGAGGGAGGAGGAGAGGGTGGAGGAAAGGCCAATAGAGAGGGAGGGAGGAGGATAACCCAATAGATGGTAGGGAGGAGAATAACCCAATAGATGGCAGGGAGGAGGATAGACACATAGATAGAGAGGGAGGAGGACAGGCCAATGGATGGGAGGAAGGAGGATAGGCCAATAGACGGGAGGTTGGAGGATAGGCCTATAGATGGGAGGGAGGAGGATGGGCCAATAGAGAGGGAGGGAGAATATACCAATAGAGAAGGAGGGAGGAGGAAAGGCCAATAGATGGTATGGAGGAGGATAACCCATTAGATGGGAGGGAGTAGGATAGACAGATAGAGAGGGAGGAGGACAGGCCAATAGAGAGGGAGTGAGGAGGAAATGCCAATAGAGAGGGAGTGAGGAGGAAATGCCAATAGAGAGGGAGTGAGGAGGATAGGTCAATAGATGGGAGTGAGGAGGATATGCCAATGGATGGGAGGGAGGAGGACTGGGGAAGTGTTCTCACTTCTACCAGCTATCAGTGGTATAACATCCTTGCAGATAGAGAATTTAAAGCTGGCTTCAAAGCAAAACACAGCTCTTAGACAATAATCCAGTTCTGCATAAATAGAAATACACGTGGCCCCCGGGGCGCACAACACTTTCCGCCGCCCTCCTACACCATTGAATAGGAAGCCAAATAACATTGATGATTTTTTTTTAAGTGTAGAACTGATTCGTTATCGCTAGTAGTCGCCGTCGGCTATTTCAGATCCTCCTTCGTATCGGTCTAATTGTCCGACTGTTCAATTAATGTATTATACTATTCCGAATCCTGACCGAGGGGCACACAGTAAAGTTTAATAACCACGTATAATAAATGTAACATTGATTTTTCTCTCTTCAAATTTATCTAATGTCAATCGTCACGTCTTCCCGCCCCCGGCCCTGTCTCCACATCAGAGCACACAACGTTTGCGTGAGTCCACGGCCTGGGGCTTGGTGATTGCGGCATCAATTGTCTCCCTGGCACTGCACAATAAATCACCGCCTTTCAATAGATTGGTCATGTGGACCGGTGTGTGTGGGTGTAGAGGCGCAGTGATATCCACTATCAGTTTTACCATCGGGGATCTCTGTTTCGTGGTACCGGAGCGTGCGACTCTTGGATTGGATGGAAATAGCAATGGTTAACTAGATATTTTACAACAAAGAAATATTAACACAATACTAGGAATTTTGACATATATAATAGGCTAGATATGTATATATATATTGCCTCTCTTAGCCCATTAATGACGGCACACGATTTTCCGATTTTGACCCTCCCTTCCCCCCCCTCTTCACAAAACGTAGACCCCCCCCCTCCAATATGACGCCGCCCCCAAAAGCGGAATTTTCTATTTTGAAAATAGGCATGTTTCAAATCACTTTTTTGTCATTGAAGTATGTTTTAGTGTTAGGCTGCACTATAATATCGCAACAGGCATGAAGCCCATGTAAAACGTCATTAAATAAATTGTAAACAATCAAATATTTGAGTGGAACTTTTATTTAAAGTTGCGCGTTTTTGATGTGACGTCAGATTTCTTTAACACCCCCTCCCCCTCGTCACACTTTGTCACAAATGGCGCCCCTCTCCCCCTTTTTGGGTGCCTGACATCATTTATGGACCGGACCGTCCCTTTCTCGCGTCATTTACTTTGTTTAGATCAGTTTCTTGTTGAAAGTTTAAACACTTTTTATAAAAGGATGTCAGTAAATCGCAGACACATGCTGTTAACATCCCCTCTCAGATGACTCGTACCTCCCAGGAAACATCTCAGCATCCAGATGGCGGCCGTAGTACAGGGGGCGTACACCACGCGGGACTTCCCATCATGACGTTCACACACTAAAGGTTGAAGGTCGTCAGTCGTGTGACGTATCATGTAGGAGTAGGAGCAATGTTCCTTGGATTGAGTCAAACAAACCTTAACATGTCATGAAGACGTGTTCCTTCTGACGACCAGGTCCCTACACACTCAGTTTGTTGTCTTTAGTTAAAGTCGTTGCCGATGGTGAAGTAGGGGAGATATACAGTTAAAAAACGTTTAGTACGGTTTAGTAACCAAAACATGTTATTTCCGCTGTACTGGTGACTGTGATAAGAGGTTACATACAAGAGTGATGTTAAAACTGGGTGGTTTGCAGATGTACACCTGGGGGGGGGCATCTTAATTAGTGGGCCTCTGTGTGCACTTCACTCCATCAATCTAATAAAAGTTATTTGGCATATTCTCCGCCCAAAGGTTAACTTAGCACTATCTGGTATATAATGTATAAATAATCGTCATATTATGGTGATGTGGACAAGCCCTGCCTACAGTGATGTCTATAGAACCAGACACAAATTAACTTAAGTATTCTGTTCTGATTTAAAAGTAGTGACAAGTTTGTAAAATTCTACTCAACGAAACTAGTTAAAAGGTGTATAGCATCATAATGTACACGTCATGATGTGATTTAAATGTCATGACGTGATTTACACGTCATGATGGTATGTACACGTCATGATGATAAGTACACGTTATGATACTATGTACACGTCACGATGTTATGTACACATCATGATGTACACTTCATGATGCTATGTACTCGTCATGATGTACACAGACGTCTCAAGGAACAACAGAGACACAGGATCCCCAGCAATGGAATTATTTGACATATAATTAATGCCACCTTGTGGAATGCTCAGTCAGAATGTTTCATCTTGCCATACATTTGTTGTTCAAGTGTGTGTTGTAAAATGTGCTCCATTTGTGTGTGATTTAAAGCCGGATTCACATCAGACCACCTGCCAAATTATCCTCATTAATCATTGTCTCTCAGTTCTCGCCTTCCTCCGTTTTCTTCCCCCACACAAAGACACAACAAATGGAAACTTTCATTACCATAACATGCCATCTACACGGAAGTCACCAGTAGCATCCTTGGGAATATCCCTCGAATCCCGCCGATTTTAAAAAAGCCCCAGCCAAAAAGAGGTCTGCTAGTTCTGAGGGCGTGGGACTGGGGTTTTACGCTCACATCTGGCCGCATGTGTCTCACGTTGGAGTGATACGACACAAACAAACGGTTGAGTCATGGCGGGTTGGAGCGCCAGCCAGCAGCAGATTACCCTTACGTTAATTTGCTTGTCGTTAAAACTCAGTGTAGATAGCAACAAATGAAGGTGTTAAACTCAATCTTTGGGAGCAGGAAATTAAAAAAATAAATGGAAGTGCAATCGAGTTTCAATGGCGTATAGCCTCAGTCGTCTGAGTAAAAAGTATCACTTTGCAGAGGCGTCACTTGGGTTGGTGCCACTCACTGCTGTAGCTCGTGGTCTCACCCCCTCCCCCTCCTCACGACTCACCTATAGACCGCCTCCAAGTCTTTCAGTGCCATATAACGGGAACGTAAAGAATTTAACATTTTGGTGCCCCCCCCCCTTTTGATGGTGTCACCAGGTGCGGTCCGTACCCCCTAGTAACGCCTTTGTCATTTTGTTATTTAGGAATTGGGACACCTTCCAAAAACATTTTACTCACCAGAAGCTTTTCAGTTTCCTATAGAAAATATCAACGGCACTGTTTATAAAATACAAAGTATATAAATTTGAGCTTTATTTTTAGACTGATACGACAGTAAACGTTTCGGCTAATGCCTTCATCAGTACAACATAAAATACATTCTTACAATACTTACATAAGTAATAATAACATTCTTAAAACATATTGTATTTTAAAATATTTATGTTAAATAAAAAGAAAGGAAAAACAAAAACAAACATGGACACAGGATATAGGAAAAAGGGGGAAGTATCCAAAGTTACAGTAAAAACCACAACGGGAACAAGATTCTGCAGTTAAGTAAAATTATGAATTTGGTTAATTCCATATGGAGCCAACGTACCAAATCTTTTTATGAGTCTATTTTCCATGTGGATTCTATCATGGGTATTGCTTGCATATAAAATACCAGTTACTGCAATATCTGATATGCCGTTATGGTCAACACTGTTAAAATGTTTAGACACAGGACATTGAGCCTGTTTATTTATATTATACAGGTGTTCTCTAAACCGATCTCCAAGACGACGACCAGTCTCACCCACGTAAATTTTATTACACCTCTTGCAAAGAATTGCATAAATCACGTTGCGACTTGTGCAAGTGAATCCATCTTTTATTAAGAATTTTTCAAGAGGGAAAGAAATGTTTGTTAATTTCCATCACATATGGACAAGTATTGCAACGGTTACGGTTGCAACCTTTTGTTCCAATATGTGCTTTCATTGTGGGAAGGTGACTTCTTACAAGAATATCTCTGAGGCTTCTATCTCTCCGGAAAGCAAAAAGAGGAGGTTTTTTGAAGACCTGCTGAGTTAGAGGGTCAGCCATAAGGATTGGTCGGTTTTTGAGAATCACCTGGCGGGCTTTAAAATTATGAGGATGAAAAGTTAAAATAAATTTTGATCGATCACATTGATCAGAAACAGATGATTTAAATGTGTCCTGTCTGGTCATGCCTTTAATTCGATTGACAGCGGATATTAAAACTGTTTCCGGGTATGACCTTCTTCGAAAAAAAGTCCAGCATTTCATTACTTTTCTCCAAAAAGTCTGCCTCATCACTGCAGAGTCTTTTAAGTCTCAATAGTTGCGAAAATGGGATAGAGCTCTTACAAGATTCAGGATGGGACGATGCATACATAAGGAGATGTTTATAATCATTGACATGTCTTGTTGACAAGATAACCTATTTTCGTTCATATAAGAGAACTACAATTTTCATTGTGTGGATCTGTACCGACATTGCAGTTATAAGACGCGAGACTTCTATGTATTTACTCAATCCTTGGTATTCGGCGATCCGATACCCTAGATGTGTGTGTTGGGGGTGTGTGGGTGAGATCCTCAAAGTTTCTTTTCTTGTGAGGTTTTGCGGATATGTCATTTATATCAAGACACAAAAAGCTGACAACGTCTGGATATGTCATTTATTTATATCCACACACAGAAAGCTGACAACGTCTGGATACCTTGTGATATATGTAAGGCGAAACAATTAGTTTTAAAATGTTTAAGTTTTGAAGGGAAACAATCGCCCACACCCTCTTACAATACTATCTTGTTCAATGTAAAAAAATTGTTTTAAAAGACTAAACAAAATATATATTTAAAAAAAAACTCCATCAAGCGCTACCATTTGTGGAAAACAATAATTATTGATTTGTGTTTTTAAAAAAAAACAGTGGTAAATAGAGCATCTCTTGGCATAGAGCAACACACCTGACCTTTTTATGACCACATTATTCAGACAATTACAGTTATGGTAAATAACCCTCACCACCATTCGTAGGGTGGCGTTATTGAATGCTAAGTTTGGTTTGATGTGTGTGAGGGCTTCACTTCAACTGAGTCATCCTATTTTATACTTAAACTCTATTTGCTTCCAGGTCTATTTTGGGGGAGTCATTTTAACAGACCCACATGCTATGGGTTTATTTATTAACGCTATGGCGGATTAAGGGGGGGTGCTGATAGGGCTAAAGCCAGGGGCCCCAAATGATTTAAGGGCGCCAAACTCATTATACTGTATAATAAAGGTGGATAGACCGGGCCCCAGGTAGAATTCCAGCCAGGGGCCCCGTGCAACCTTGATCCGCCCTTGAATTAACAAATGCAACAAACCCATGATCTATCCAGGAAATTGATGTTAAAAAAATATTTAAAAATTGGGTCTGTCCAGTGGCGTCACTATGGGGTTGCGGTGGGGGGCGGACCACACCGGGTGACACCATCAGGGGGGTGACACCAAAATGTAAAATTCTGTACGTTCCCGTTATTTGGCACTGGAAAACTCGGAGGAGTTCTATGGGGTAGGTCGTGAGGGGGTGATACCATGAGCTACCGCCCCGGGTGACACCAACCCTAGTGACGCCTCTGGGTCTGTCTACAATGGTCTACATTAAAATCTTTCTACTTGTGGCATTGGAGTCAGGAAATACACACCTTAGATATTAAGATAATACCCATCAAAGATAATAAGATAATACACATATCAGATATTAAGATAATACCCATCTCAGATAATAAGATAATACACATATCAGATATTAAGATAATACCCATCTCAGATAATAAGATAATACACATATCAGATATTAAGATAATACCCATCTCAGATGATAAGATAATACACATATCAGATATTAAGATAATACCCATCTCAGATGATAAGATGATACACATATCAGATATTAAGATAATACCCATCTCAGATGATAAGATAATACACATATCAGATATTAAGATAATACCCATCTCAGATAATAAGATGATACACATATCAGATATTAAGATAATACCCATCTCAGATGATAAGATAATACACATATCAGATATTAAGATAATACCCATCTCAGATAATAAGATGATACACATATCAGATATTAAGATAATACCCATCTCAGATGATAAGATGATACACATATCAGATATTAAGATAATACCCATCTCAGATAATAAGATGATACACATCAGATATTAAGATAATACCCATCTCAGATAATAAGATGATACACATATCAGATATTAAGATAATACCCATCTCAGATAATAAGATGATACACATCAGATATTAAGATAATACCCATCTCAGATGATAAGATGATACACATCAGATATTAAGATAATACCCATCTCAGATAATAAGATGATACACATCAGATATTAAGCTCAGACTTTCATCTGGTTTCCCTCCACTCCAATAACTCATTTTTGCCGAAAGTTGAACAATGAGCAAACACTTGAGATAAATTTAACTTGGTTCAAGTGTTGTCTTGAAATTTTAACCTAACCGGCAACAGGCTTTTAATAGAAATAAATACAATAACCATTGACATTGACACACGCAAAACAAACAGCGCACATACACAGTGTCACACCAAATCTCCACACACGCGCCACACTGACTAACACGTCACAAATCGCACCAGAGCTTCTGCACCACCAGCCGAATTTTCTGACCTTTCAGTGGCAGTGTGAGTTGACTCAGCCCCCAAGTGACTCAGTTCCAAATTATACATACACTGCCATTATGAAGATGTGGAAGTAACAGATGGCCGTGTCCACATCTACTACACACGGCCGTCCGAGTGGTAATGAGGGCGTCTTCCACTAGGCCACTCATTACACACTACCACCAACACACCAGCTCTTACTTACCACGACATGTAACCATCTCTGAGTGTTGTTGTACCCACCAGGACCGTGTGCTGTGTTCACCAAATTGAAGACATGTTGATGGGTCCCCGCCGTGGTCTTCTTGTGGACGAGTAGCAATGGGTCGTGTTGGTGATATCGTTATTGGTATGTTCAAAAGGCTTCTTATTTTGTGTGTCACTTTGCATAGGCATAGGATTGCGACTATGTTGTAACGTCGTAAATTTGTTATACCAAACACCCGCCCAATGTTTTTAGTCATATTAAATCAAAGCACTTGAACTTATAAGTTTTAAATTATTTTCATCTTTTTAGTCCACTTATAAAACGTGGTTTTTTAAAATCTTTTTTGTTTACCTCAATTTTTTTTTAAAATTGAAAATATAGACCTAAAATCATAATCATTTTGATTTCGAGATTAAAAGAGCGTGTCGTGTTTCTCGCCGTAAAATATTATATGACGTCATTGTTTGAGCTTATATTTTAATTTTGGAAAAGGGATATACTGTATAGAGAAATTTTGTGAAAAATAAAAATAATTCTAATAAACTAAAAAGTAATTATTCATTCTTTTATTGAACTCATTCACATACCAATTTTTGGTTGTCGGACACATTGATTCGAACACATGCAATAACATTCACGTATGTTACTTGGGCTTTTGAAAAAAAAGTTGGCCCCTTAGGTGCCCCAGAATAAACTAGTTTTTAAATATATATTTATTTATCATATTAACTGTATTACATATACTCAAGTTTTTACATTTAACATGAAACTATTTTAATAGCTGGATTAAGTTCAAAATACCCCGTGGAAAAGAACAAAACATACCAAAGATAAAACAATTTGCATTTAATGTTATATTGCATCAATGTTTTCTTATATATATTTATTTGTTTTACCCGACGTGACACACTTAAAATGAACACGAGTGTCAGCAACAGCATTTCTACTCGCCTTATAATCTGTTTTTTCCCCCCACCAAGCCCGACTAGTGGGTTCATTAAGCTTCAAGTGTTGATCAAGTCTAGCATATCTAATGAAGTGTAAACCTTGTTGATGACAAGACTTAACATTAAATTTCAATTGTGTATAAAGTCTGGCATATCTAATGAAGTATAAACCTTGTTGATGACAAGACTTAACATTAAATTTCAATTGTGTATAAAGTCTGGCATATCTAATGAAGTATAAACCTTTTTGATGACAAGACTTAACATTAAATTTCAATTGTGTATAAAGTCTGGCATATCTAATGAAGTATGATCCTGGTGTGGATTTATTAATGGATTTTTTCCCCCTTCATTTGTCGACCTTTTTCTATAGTTTAAGAGATGCGGTTAGCGTTAGTACGGTAAGGATTAGGCAGATATTTGTCGACCTATTTCTATAGTTTAAGAGATGCGGTTAGCGTTAGTACGGTAAGGATTAGGCAGATATTTGTCGACCTATTTCTATAGTTTAAGAGATGCGGTTAGCGTTAGTACGGTAAGGATTAGGCAGATATTTGTCGACCTATTTCTATAGTTTAAGAGATGCGGTTAGAGTTAGTACGGTAAGGATTAGGCAGATATTTGTCGACCTATTTCTATAGTTTAAGAGATGCGGTTAGAGTTAGTACGGTAAGGATTAGGCAGATATTTGTCGACCTATTTCTATAGTTTAAGAGATGCGGTTAGAGTTAGTACGGTAAGGATTAGGCAGATATTTGTCGACCTATTTCTATAGTTTAAGAGATGCGGTTAGAGTTAGTACGGTAAGGATTAGGCAGATATTTGTCGACCTATTTCTATAGTTTAAGAGATGCGGTTAGCGTTAGTACGGTAAGGATTAGGCAGATATTTGTCGACCTATTTCTATAGTTTAAGAGATGCGGTTAGAGTTAGTATTAAGCAGATATTTGCCGACTTCAAAAGTTTTGCAATAGAACCAATAAATGTTTAAAAAATTAAATAAAAATAACAATTCCAATACAATGTACTGATATCGGTACCATTGTAGAGAGAGAACGAGCGGTGGCGAAAAGGCCAAGGCTCAGGCTTTGTTGATGGGAATTAATATTTTCAAAGCGTCCGTCGACAGATGTGTTTAGTGTGAGGAGCTGTGAAGGTGGACGTCACAATGGCCTATTATCATGAAGCCAAGTGGCGCGTGCCAGACGAGTTCAGACGACGATCTTTGTTGTGTCCATCTGCGGGCTCGAGGCAGTCACGTGGTTGAGATGAGCCCTTTCAACGTCTTTTGTCCGCACGGATCAGGTCTACGCCACTGGCCGCGTGTTGCTCGACCCCATTTTTTAAGACCTGCCTAATGTTCGGTGTTTTTTGCTTCTTTGCTGGAAATGTTACCCTGGGTAGAAAGTGAGACACCTTATCATCTCCCAGTAAACCGACTCACTCTTGGGTGGTTGATTTTTGTGTTGTATTAACTTATATATTAGTATTAAGTAGCCATTCTTTAGTGGATGTAGAATAGAAGTTTACGTTTTAACACCGATTATCAATACAACAAATATAACCCAACCCCAACAAAACACGGTTTTTGTGGTACAGTATACGCGGTTCCCCATTCGCGGGTTAGGCTCTTAATCCTACCGCGTCATTTTATCATCATTGATTATTAGTGATAGTGAGTGCACAAATAATATATATATATATACATTTCAATAATTATTGCAATACAATACGTTTTTTTAGATAAATGCATACTCTGTGCATACGTATGTAAAGTGCATATTTTTGTGACCGTGCATTTTTAATTGCATATTATTGCTGAATTGTACTGTACTGTATTATAAAATTACATGAACTGTGCATACTGTATTATACTAGTGTATTTATCTGTCAAGGGGGGGGGGTGTAAAGAACGTGACACCCGCGAATAGCGAAGGAATGCAGTACAACGATTAGTACACACTACTGTGCGTATGGGATGAATGGATGTCTTGATATGTCTTCAAATTGTGTTTTGAGCTGCAGCTCAGTGGAGACACGGAACAACACCACTCACCAGATTTCAATAGTGAACTTCTCCCACCATCGTCACTAGAACTGCCTGCTATAACAATACCTTACATTGTTAATATATAAATAGAAATAAAATAATCCATGATTAGAACATTTACAGATTTTCTTGTTCATAGAAAAGAATGAGATATTGCTTGCCCCCCCCTCCCCACTTCAAGATCCTAGGCTGAATGACATAATATTATGTTGGTGGTTTAAGGAGATGTCAATACACAAAACTCATTTCCCTGGATCAACCATATTGAGTGTGTTTTCCGTACTTCTTACTGATCTTGTTTCTTACTTCAAACTAAGCTTGTTTTTTTTAACTTTCAGAGCTGGAGGCGGTGGAGGCTTTAAAATGGCTGCGGGCGGCCGGATTTCCTCAGTATGCTCAGATGTTTGATGGTAAGTTGTGTGTCCTGTGTTTGTGTGGGGGACTGATAAGTTGTGTGTCCCTTGAAACTCTCTTAACTTACTGCACTGCAACTCTCTTAACTTACTACTGAAACTCTCTTACCTTACTACATTGAAACTCTCTTACCTTACTACATTGAAACTCTCTTAACTTACTGCACTGAAAGTCTCTGAACTTACTGCACTGAAAGTCTCTGAACTTAATGCACTGAAACTCTCTTAACTTACTGCACTGAAACTCAATTATAACGTAAGTGCTTAAACTATATAAAAAAAATACATTACTAAACTCTCGAAACTTCCTTTACTGAAACTCTAACTATAGTATCTGTCAACTGTGGATATCTTCAGCTGCCTGTAATTTCTGAAGGAAGAGTTCTGGCTGTATGTTCTGAAGACTTATGTCTGTAAGTTCTGGAGAGTTATGGCTTTACGTTCGGACTTATGTCTGTAAGTTCTGAAGGAAGAGTTCTGGTTGTAAGTTCTGAAGAGTTCTGTCTGTAAGTTCTGGAGAGTTATGGCTTTACGTTCGGACTTATGTCTGTAAGTTCTGAAGGAAGCGTTCTGATTGTAAGTTCTGGCTGTAAGTTCAGAAGAGTTCTGTCTCAAGAGTTCTCTCTGTAAGTTCTGAAGAGCTCTGGCTGTAACTTCTACTTCGTCGACTGCCGTCAGTCATTTCAGTGCCAGACTGATGGGATTTCATTCTTAATTGCCATAAATGGAGTTAAAACAAGTTTCAGATAACAAATATTCCTTTTACCCACGAGGCAGATATTCCAATGTGAAAATCTCAGATCAATAGGTGACTAAAATGTATCATTTTATTACAAATATTACAACATGTAAATATTCAAATGTAAGATATGATAGTTACACGTTTGTTTTCTTTTAGAAGCAAAATCTCTTACTTGTGGGATTCATGGGCTAAATGTTCTCCCAACAGAAGCTCCATTGTGATCCATGTCCATTTAGATAAAAAATGTCTGACGTTTTTCCATGTCTAGCGTCTGATATCAACACTTGCGTCTGATCAAATTTTCTTTTTTTCTGGTGAAACATGTTGTTTTTGTTTTGTATCATTAAAGAATTACAAACTTGTAACCCCCCCCCCTTCCCAAAAAAAATAATCAAATAAATAAAATAAAATAAACATAAAATTTCAAAAATCAGGATCACATCGCATTTGGACATTATAAACTCCATTGCATGTTTTTACAGATGAAATAAATTGATCCACGCTTTTAATTACAACATGCTCTATTGGTATTAGATTTAACAATTGACGATACTATGTTTTACACTAAGTTTTTTTTTAAAACGTATTTACTCCATCTTGTATATCAATTAAATTAGAGCACACTTGCTTGTACGGATAAAAATTGAGAGACCGAAGCATGTCAAATATTGATCACTAAATTCAAATATTATGGATTCTGAAAGATGACGTCAAGGTTCTACTGGGAAGAAACATAGACGTAATCTCTAAAACTAAATGTTTCCACTTTCCAATGTTCCCTCTAAGATTCGTTGGTCCGTGTTAAAAAAAGCACCAAAACAACTCGTGTGCAAAGTTGCACAGCATTCAATTTTTGTGCAAAATTGTACACCTCTCAAACACAGTATTTTATTGTACTTTTCCTTATTTGTTGCGCCATAATTTTAAACTGCTGCACGGCATCGGTCAGACATCTGTGCGACCGCGCAGCCTAAAGGGAACATTGCCACTAACTGATCCCTCGGGTTCAGGCCTAACCAGGTCTGTACCCAACTACTGATCCCTGAAGGGTCATTGCCTACCCAGGTCTGTACCCAACTACTGATCCCTGAAGGGTCTTTGTCTACCCAGGTCTGTACCCAACTACTGATCCCTGAAGGGTCTTTTGTCTACCCAGGTCTGAACCCAACTACTGATCCCTGAAGGGTCTTTTGTCTACCCAGGTCTGTACCCAACTACTGATCCCTGAAGGGTCTTTGTCTACCCAAGTCTGTAGAGGTGATTCACCATCACTGTTAATTGGGTCAGAGTTTAACAAAGAATCAAAGATGGCGTCACGGCATTAAAATCCGTTCATCTCTCACTGCCAGGCGTGACTCACGGAAGCCTAGCAAGTAGGCCGTGAACACACGGTGACAGTGGGGTGGGGCAGGTGTGGTGCTGGAAGGTGGCTGTACTCAGGCAGCACCGGGGTGGGGCGTGGAGGACCTGGTGAGCAGAGGGGGGGCAGTAGTGACGAGGTAGGGACAGTTTACCCGAGAGAACCCTAACCCACCAGGTCCCAGTTATAGTCTTCAGAACGGTCAATTTAGAACCGTTGTTTATTGGCGTAGTTAAATATCTACGTCCTTTGTTGACGTTGGCTTAGAGATGGGAGCATATCTACTTGAAGCTTAAACCATAAATGACATTTTAACTCTACTTATGAAGCTTTTAGAAATTTTCTAACCATCGAAATACATTCTGTTTAAGTGACTCGATTATATTCAACCTTCACATGTCAGTTATCCAAGTATCCATCAATAAAATGACATTTAGTATTATGATTATCCACCAGTCATAAGACATTAAGTTAGACAATTATCCACCAGTCACATGACATTAAGTTTAAACAAATATCCACCAAATGACATTTAGCTAATACAACTATCCATCAGTCATATGACATTTAATGGTATTCCAAATTAAGACAAGTTTACAAGCGTCTACTTTAAATTATTCCGTTCTTTGCTGCTAAGAGCAAACAATGAAATTCGCCCTCCCACCCCCACACCACCAATCCATATATAAAACTATCCATAGATCGATACGGCTCGCTCGGCATCTGGCGGTGACATGTTGCTTTCTTTGTCCAGATGGCTGCCATTCTTTGGAGGTTTTCTATCTCAGCAAACTGCTGTGTTGTGCGTGTGTGTGTGTGTGTGTGGGTGAATCTCATGTTTCATGTAGGAAACCATTGATTGTCGTCATGTGGGTGGGGAAATAGATGATTTTGTCTGTCAGTAAAGTCATTTCTATGAAAAGAAATAAATTCAATATAATTCATTGAAAGTTTGCAGTGGAAGTGGGGTGATATAGAAATTAGATGGCGGCGTACTGCTCCAGTTCGGCAATGAACAAAAGAAATATTAATTGAAAAAAAATGGGACATTATTTTATGAACTTCTTGTTCTCCGGACATTATTTTATGAACTTCTTGTACTCCGCACATTATTTTATGAACTTCTTCAACTCCGGACATTATTTTATGAACTTCTTGTACTCCGGACATTATTTTATGAACTTGTACTTTTGTCTTGTTGAGCGTCTCCGATTTTTACTTCACTGTTAGTGTGAAACTGATCACGATCAAATATTTATGTCAAACGTTCCCTTTAGCTGCGCGGCCGTGCTGTTATTTGACTGACGCCGCGCAGCAATTTAGAATTACCGCGCAGCATATTTTGACAAGGATAACATAATATCGGTGTTTACTCTGCTCATCGAGCTTTGGAGGGATCATTGTATATTTATGTGCAAAAGGGATTATATTTGGTTCCACGGGTTATATTGAAGATCCCACTTTGTCTTGCTTAACTGATGATGTAATTTAATATATGTCATTTGTCCACAGATGGACAGTTTCCTATCGAGCTGAATGTTGTAGAAAAGGATCACGACTTTTTGGACACAGATTCACTCAAGTCATTATTTCGGTAAGTTCATTGTCTAAATAGTTCAAATTTTTTACTTAGCCACAGTGAGGATCTATTATTGGGTACCTAGTAGCACAAATGGGCGAACATTTCATTTCAAAGACTGGAACCATGACGTTTGGACTGATCCCATCGACTATATATATAAGACTAAAAGAATAAGAACCACAAATTAAAAAAAAACGGGGTCAACGCCTTGTTGAAAGGACTTGTGCAATTAGCTGACCTTAGAAAAATTGGCTGGCTGCTGGCCTGGGTGCTGACACTCATGAATGTCCTGTCCTGCACAAGACATGAATACCTGAAATAAGTGACCTTGTAGCACGGCATGCTCCTTGTTACCTACACACTAGGGGCGTTAACAGAACGGAGATTTTCACAAACTCATCCCAGGAGGAAATTTTTAAAAATATTTTCCTTTGACTTTATCTATACCATAGCCCCATTACCAAGTAGTTATGGTCCCTGGCCACCCACAGGGCCGGCCTTAGGCCACTTCAACCTATGCAGCCGCAGTGGGCCCCGCCTATTTTAATTTTCACTTATTATCCTTATCCATACCCAGAGCCTGGGTCAGACTGGGCCCCGCGCAATCCGTTTCGCATACTAAGCCGCATAGGACCCCGCAATTGTTAAGGCTTGCCCTGGCCACCCCACCCCCAACCCCCATATTGTTTAACTTCACACGATCTCTTGCTCCCATTCCAGTAATCCCCTCTCATTTTCCGCATGATCCCTTATTCCCATTCAATGATCCCTTCCTAATGCTCCTTTCCAGTTGTGTAGTTGTGCCTTATACTAATGTTACTTCATGTAGCTGTGCCTGTTAATATTACTTCGTCTAGCTGTGCCTGTTAATATTACTTCGTCTAGCTGTGCCTGTTAATATTACTTCGTCTAGCTGTGCCTGTTAATATTACTTCGTCTAGCTGTGCCTGTTAATATTACTTCGTCTAGCTGTGCCTGTTAATATTACTTCGTCTAGCTGTGCCTGTTAATATTACTTCGTCTAGCTGTGCCTGTTAATATTACTTCGTCTAGCTGTGCCTGTTAATATTACTTCGTCTAGCTGTGCCTGTTAATATTACTTCGTCTAGCTGTGCCTGTTAATATTACTTCGTCTAGCTGTGCCTGTTAATATTACTTCGTCTAGCTGTGCCTGTTAATATTACTTCGTCTAGCTGTGCCTGTTAATATTACTTCGTCTAGCTGTGCCTGTTAATATTACTTCGTCTAGCTGTGCCTGTTAATATTACTTCGTCTAGCTGTGCCTGTTAATATTACTTCGTCTAGCTGTGCCTGTTAATATTACTTCGTCTAGCTGTACATGTTAATATTACTTCGTCTAGCTGTGCCTGCTAATATTACTTCGTCTAGCTGTGCCTGTTAATATTACTTCGTCTAGCTGTGCCTGTTAATATTACTTCGTCTAGCTGTGCCTGTTAATATTACTTCGTCTAGCTGTACATGTTAATATTACTTCGTCTAGCTGTGCCTGTTAATATTACTTCGTCTAGCTGTGCCTGTTAATATTACTTCGTCTAGCTGTGCCTCCAAATGTTACTTCGGCTGTATACTCACTCAGCAGTTGTCGCCCCCCCCCTTTTTTTTTAAATCCAGGCATTAACTCTGTTTAAAGCAACTAGAAATCACGCAATGTTCCCCACTTTATTAATTCAATATCTTATACAATTTGATAGTGCAATTCGATGATTTAATTCCATGATTTGTTAAACCGAATACCGCAGGCTCTTAATAATTGACATTCTTTACATAGTGGTCCGAAAATTTGAATCGACAATAATTCTATGATTCTACGGTCTCGAATTCTGATCTCCAACATGAGCCGAATGAAAAAAAAACATCGCGATTAATAGCGTGGGTAATCCATCCCTCTTGAGGTCTAGTGTGTCTCTTGTTATTGAACAAACAAATGAGATCTTTCAGTTGGGATTTAGCTCGTATCCACGGACTGTAATTTACACCCAACTGTAATTCACAACCGAAAAGGCTTTTGAAAATGGATTAGCTACAAGGATTTGGAAGAAGAGCAAACTCTAAATCGGTCCAGGGTATCTCAGAGTTCTAACATAGTCCCAGAAAGCTTGAAGTTCCGACGCGTCGTCCCTTACAGCTTGAAGTTTTAATTCTAATGTTTAGTCCCTTACAACTTGAAGTTCTAAGATGTAGTCCCTGAGAACTTGATGTTCTAACATGTAGTCCCTTACAGCTTGATTTTCTAACATGTAGTCCCTTACAGCTTGATGTTCTAACATGTAGTCCCTTACAGCTTGATGTTCTAACATGTAGTCCCTGAGAACTTGATGTTCTAACATGTAGTCCCTGAGAACTTGATGTTCTAACATGTAGTCCCTTACAGCTTGATCTTCCAACATGTAGTCCCTGACAGCTTGATGTTCTAACATATAGTTCCTTTACAGCTTGATGTTCTAACATGTAGTCCCTTACAGCTTGATGTTCTAACATGTAGTCCCTTATAGCTTGATGTTCTAACATGTAGTCCCTTATAGCTTGAAGTTCTAACATGTAGTCCCTTATAGCTTGATGTTCTAACATGTAGTCCCTTATAGCTTGAAGTTCTAACACGTAGTCCCTTATAGCTTGAAGTTCTAATGCGTAGTCCCTGAGAACTTGATGTTCTAACATGTAGTCCCTGAGAACTTGATGTTCTAACATGTAGTCCCTTACAGCTTGATCTTCCAACATGTAGTCCCTGACAGCTTGATGTTCTAACATATAGTTCCTTTACAGCTTGATGTTCTAACATGTAGTCCCTTACAGCTTGATGTTCTAACATGTAGTCCCTTACAGCTTGATGTTCTAACATGTAGTCCCTTACAGCTTGATGTTCTAACATGTAGTCCCTTACAGCTTGATGTTCTAACATGTAGTCCCTTACAGCTTGATGTTCTAACATATAGTTCCTTTACAGCTTGATGTTCTAACATGTAGTCCCTTACAGCTTGATGTTCTAACATGTAGTCCCTTACAGCTTGATGTTCTAACATGTAGTCCCTTATAGCTTGAAGTTCTAATGCGTAGTCCCTGACAACTAGAAAATTTGAACGTAGTCCCTGACGGACTTCAATTTGAATGAAGTAAGTACTCAAATTGTTCCGTATTTCATGGATTCAATCAATGACAGTTTACAGGTGCAACCTAGTCCTTAACAGCTAACTGGAAACACCTCAGCTCTCAGTTGTCGCGAGGAGTTTAAATATTGTGATGTTTGTTCCAGTATACATTTTCTTAACCTAAATCAGGGGTCTCCAAACTTCGGCCCGCGGGCCAGATGCGGCCCGCGATGCCCTCTCATCCGGCCCCTGGAGACCTTTTAATCTCCAAAAACAGATACTATTTTTACTTGTAGTTTACCACAAAACTGTGTAGTCGGCCCCCAAACTGATGTTTGACAGTTAATGCGGCCCTCCGGCAGAAAAGTTTGGAGACCCCTGACCTAAATGAATGACCAATATAAACAAACTCAGTAGCTGGACTGGGTTAGAGGAGGTAGCATGTAGGCCAGTGGTGGCGAACCTTTTTTCCCCAAAATTCAACCAAAACCCACTTATTTATAGCAAATTTCCAACACTCCAATGAAACCCGAAAATGGGGGTTTGGTTTATCTGCTTTGATTAAGGAAGTAATATTTTAGTCGCGTGCCGGCTGATGAGGCTCTGCGTGCCGACTGTAGCACGCGTGCCATAGGTTCGCCATCACTGATATAGGCCAACCTGCTGCTAGTCGTTGACGGTGATATTGTTTGAATTGGGTTTGGTACGGACCTTCTTAGTGTTAACGACGTCAACAAACATCGGTCAATACGGCCGTACATGTCACATGACCTGTTGTCCGCCCTCTCCCCATATTTTCTGGACACACCCACCCAAATCTTTCTATGAAATTCTTCGCATGTCCAACCCTATCCGCATCTTCTCCTTTACACTCCCTCCCCCTCTCCCGGTTCAGTGTTCTTCTTCAAATAGAATTTAACCTGTATATGGAATATCGGGCCGCCATAATAAACATTCCGTGATCACCGTGTGCACTTCAAACACAAGTCATCGACGAAGGAACATTTGTTGTCTACTAAATAAGTTAGACTCACAAAAACATATCCATGCCCTAGGGCTTGGACATGGGATGACAACGTTATGACGTTATTGTCCGGAAGTAGGGCTCGGTGGCCATGGAATTCCCTTTAAAACGAAATGAATCCACACTGCGGGATTCAATCTGATTGGTCGTGTAGTCAATAGAATTGGGTGTTTGAAATGAATTAATGGCTACAAACATTTGTAATACGTCTGACGATTTGGAAGAAAGCTTTTATTGAGTATCAGTTGTCATCCTATTTTAAACTGGTGACTGATCGTATACATAAATAACAGATAGTATACATAAATAACAGATAGTATACATAAATAACAGATAGTATACATAAATAACAGATAGTATACATAAATAAAATATAGTATGCATAAATAATGGCTACGAAAACAAGACCAACATACGTGCGTATAAGCAGAAGCCACTTTATTATCAACTGTAAAACGTCATTAATGACCCGGTATTGCGGGAATTTCACCCTTTAACAAAAAGGGACATATTATATCTGGGAGTGCATGGTTACGGAGAGATATATATCATCTCGTTCATCAGACCAGCGGGGCGGGGAAGGTTTCCTCGGTCTCCATATCTTGGTCACGAAGCAGAACACCTTCTCGTGTCCGCTTCCTCTCCACACAAATTGACTGTGCAAACTTATAAATATCGGTCCACCCTCTAATAACACTGGTATCGTCAATGGACATTTCTCTCTTCACTACGTGACGTACGTTTGGGTTGTATTGCTGCTTGTTCATATCTGTCTGGGATTTTAACGCGTGACACCAGTACTGGTTGCAGATACATAAGTTTCGTTTACATGTACATGTACTTGGTAAGTAGAAACATTTATATAGCCGGGGTCACCAAACTATTCGGCCCGAGGGCCGTATCGGACCCGCGACGCCATTTCTTTCGGCCCGCCAACAGTACTTGAAAGATGAATATCCTAGATAAAACATATGGCACACGAGACGTTATGACACAGTTTAAATATTAAATTTAGAAAACTAGATGAACATCTTAGCGGCTATGTGCCTAAAATGTATTATTTTCAATTATATTATTTTTTCTTTGTTTGCTTACGTCGCACCACTCATAGTCCTTCCCTGGCTGGTGGTAGCTTACGCGCAGAGTTTACCGTGACTTAACACACAAAACACGCATCCTGTCAACACATGTTCGAATCTCCAAAAATATTTACTTTTTGTCTGTCATTTATTTTAAAGGGTAAGTAACAAGGATTTCTGTGTTAGACCATGTTAGGCAAGTGAACTTAAAGCTTGAATGAATACAGCAGTAATGGAGCTACTGTGGTATAAAAATGCAAAGAAGCCTAATTTTATTGTAGAAACTTTTTATTATCTCTAGCTCAGAAATTTCCCGCCAAAGTACCGTATGTACTACAGGTGTCCATTTTTAGCTCCCGCTCAACTAGTATTTTGAATGGCTCGTTAAGTGAGGTTTCAGGGTTAGAAATCTGCAGGAAATATATTTGTAAGTATTTCTAGATTTCGACAATTTCAGTTGTGCTGAGAACATAAGAATTTAGAGATAACTCACTGCTACAGATACACGAGCAAGGGAGGGGCTTGTGATGCAATTCTTTTAGCGCTAGATAGTACACTGATCTCTACATACATCAAATCTTCTCATGTTCAATATTAGTGGTGTCTAATCGGACAGAAGAGTTGATATCCGTCTACTTCATGAACAGAACAACCGGACAGGACATTTTCATGTAAGGTGAACAAGTTTCACAAGATTGAAATCTTAGTGGAATCAGCTAAAAATGATGGAAGAAAAATCATGGCTGGAGTGAGAAGGGCTTTCTGGGAAGATCAAGAGGACTCACTTGGACTGGATGAGTTAAACAATCTGGCCACTCTGTTCATTCACCGCTGTTTTGGGGGAAAGAATGAAAGATTTCTTGTGTGTTTAAACCAGAGCCGTCTTTACACCATTTTGGGCCCCCGGGCAAAGAAATAGTGTTAGGCCGCAGGAATAAAAAATTAAATATACATAATATATATAAATACACATTCCCATGGGGCCCCTATGCTCGTGGGCCCCCGGGCAAATGCCAAACGGGCCTATTCGTTAAGACGGCCCTGGTTTAAAACAGACATTTCTGCTATAAACTTCATTCGGCGGACATGCACTCAATCACCGTCATTTTTACGATTCTCACTAACATTTTGTTCTGCTTAGGCTGCAAGATTCGGACATGTGCACGCTAGATCTAATGTAACTGTTTTTATTTAAGTTCACCTTTTTTATACATTGTTCTTGGTAAATAAATTTGTTGGCTGTCTTTCTTTCTTTGTTTGTTGTTTTGTTGTTGTTTTGTCGTAGTGCCCTCCACTGACCCACGATTAACACAGAATACTAAACTTTAACAGTTTTTCGTCTAGTTTGGTTATGCGGCCCGCGCTTGTCATCAGGCACGCCGTGGAAAAACAATTTGGAGATCCCTGATTTGTTCATTGGAATATCCACCTGTGGTGCCTCTGCTGTACCATTACCTCATGTCAACCAGTGGTTCCGCTGTTACGGTGGCCCTAGAGTACCACATTTGTCATCAGCTCCCAGTTCTTTCGCTAATACAACAAGCAGTACTCAGTACTCACTGTAATCTCCGTCTCCCACACCTCACTGCTAGCACACGCTTTATATTTTTTAAAAAAACCAAAAAACTCCGCTTCCGCTGTCACCAATCTCCCACCTCCCCCGCACCGAACTACGGACCCACGGAGTCCGTTCTGACGTCACCAACAGCTATCAAATAATCAATAGATGGCAGTTCTCACATTCTTCATTTCATTTATGGTCGAAAACAAAATCCCCGCACTCCTGATTGTCTGGATAAAGCTCTTAGATATTGTTATCCATTTTCAATTTGTCTATGTAACCTCTTGAAGCAGAGACTGCGTCCGGTTAATATGTTGTTAATTTAACTCATTACCACTTCATCTTATTATAGTTTTTAAAAAAATCTAGCAAGTCTATACGTTAACAAGTCAAAACAGTTTAATCTACTCCGCTGTAGCTTAGAACTTTTCACACCAGGAGAAGCTCCAATATAGGTTACGATTGTGAGTGAAATTTGTGTTTTCTTTTTTTTTCCACGTCGGAGGCTGTATGCCGTAACGGTCGTTGTTTAATTTGTTTCCACCTAGCCTGATTTCAGTCTCCCCCCCCTGCTTTATTATCAAACTTCCAATGTCACACCATGTCGTATGGCATGGCCGAGGCCATTAAGTGGCCAACCGTTGTTAAGTACTGACATTTAGAGTTTCATTCAAATCTCTTTTTTCTCTGACCCTGATATGATACAGCGTATTGAGGCCAGCTTGTAACATGGATACATACATTCAAATAACACGATTTTTTAAGTTATTACCCCCCCCCCTTTTTTTTTGTTTACCCTTAGGATGGTGCTTTGAATCTAAATGAAGAGACACATCCTCTCCTTTATCGTCATCCATCTCCAAAATGGCCGTCCAATTGTGATGTTTATAGCTACACCCCACCACAACGACACAAGTCTTTAATTAAGCGCCATTACCAACTACTGAAACTAGGTCAATGCGTTTGGCCCCCCGGGCCTCATGTTGTTTGTGATTGTAAATGAAAGAAACTTTTTGAAATTCTGCATTACGTTAGGTCAGTGTCCTCGGGATTGTAAGGTCATTCATTGTTACCGTGATTGTAAGGTCAGGTCAGTGTCCTCATGATTGTAGCACAGGGGCGTGCAAAGAGGCCCGTATTCCATTAATTAAAAGCATGTGTGGGCCGGATTTAGATAATAAACGAAAATGGCATGCTTTAAGTTTTAAAATGATCTACAGGCTTTTCAATTATATGTTTATTGCTATCACTCATTTTTTAAAGAAAATGTTTTATTACTTGTAATTTTTTAAAGTGTGATATTTTGTGGACTATAAAACGGGTACTGCTATTGTGATTTTCGACACGGAAATTTAAAAAAAAGAAACTTATTCCATCATAAATTACAAAAATTGTATCAATTTTGTCAAAGACAGAATAAAGATGTTTATTTTATAAAACGTACCTTAGAACAATATAACTGTAGCGGAAAATGTGTCGAAAATCGTGGTTAAAACATGACTTACATTTTGTAAGCACATCGATGCCACATTTATTTCCTTTTGGAGTTGGAAAACTATTATTAACAACAACAAACATTAATTCATTTAAGTTATTGTTTTTTGCCATGGAACGTCATCAAAATTGATACACATAACTGTGCATATGCTTGTGTGTGTTTGTGTGTGTTTGTAATCAATATCCAAATATGTAAACAATAAAACGTCATGCATTTTTTTGTTATTTTACACAAAACAGACCTAATTTCGTCTTTTCTACCAAATATGTCGTAATAGAAAAAACCCAATAGTCATTAATTAAACATGAGCCTGCGGGCCAGTTAAAATTTTAACGCGGTTCGCATTTGGACCGCATCCCGGACTTTTGACACACCTGTTGCAGGATCATAATTTCCATGAACGTCAGTGTTTCCATGATTGTAAGGTCAGTGTGTCCATGACTATAAGGTCAGTTTTGTAATTCCAGATTAGAGTATCCTATAACTTGACTGACCAGCTCCTATATTTTACTACCAGAGGATTTTTTTTTAAATTTCCTTTTTTTAGCTAATGTGTCCTTGTGTCTACAGCTCCTTGGTTTTATTTTGTGTTGGTATCTTGTTAGCATTCCACTGTCACTGTGGGAGGAAAGGGATGGGGAGGGGGTTCCAATAACATAGTTGAGCCACAGGATAAGTTTAAATAGTATGTTCTACAAAATAGTATGTTCTTCTACTGAGTGATACTAAAGCCTTATCTTATCCATCGAATTTCTGCATAAACACAATTACTTAGATTTAATGGGAGTTAATGATTTCCTGCTTTCTTTGTCCCACATTTCACTCTCACTTAAGTTTCATTTATTCCTACTGATCTCTTACCTGACGTAATTGTCATCGTCTTGGCCATCTTTCACTTTGCTCTCTATCACTCATATTCTCATAATTCACAGTAAACATAAAACCTCCTACAAATTACTTACAGCCCCTAACAAACCCCTTTAATTAAAAAAAAAGTGAGAGAGGGGAGAGAGAGAGGAAGGTGGAGAGAGAGGAGGGGGGAGAGAGAGAGAGAAGGGGGGACTGAGAGTGACGAAGGACGAAATGAGACCCGAGTCAATTTGACTCGTTCCTTTGAACAGTCGGCTGTAGTTCGGCTGAACCTGTGCACGCCTACATGACACAACTGACTTCATCAAATACACTTGGTCTTTCGTCGTGCTCCGGTGACATTCGCAGCTTTCATTGCGTTGTTCTCTTACTAAACTAAACGTATGGCACATGGATGTATGTGAGATAAATGACAAGATGCGTGTGTTTGTGTGTGGAGCTGAGGTGAGTTTATTCACAGTGTCAACTCATATTGGACCTGTATACTGTGCACAGCGCTGTGTGTTTAGTGTAGAGGGTGTGGGTAAGTTTTCTACATCTACTGAATGTATTTACTCACCGTGGACAGAATGACAACACGCTCCAACATTGATTGACTCTGTGTGGTGGATGCTGCACAAACGAGCCCCACCACCGACGCCCCGCTCACCCACCGACGCAGCGTCACCACCCGTGTACGCTTGATTTGTGAGTTTCTGCTAACTTGTAAGTCTTCTGAGTTGTCCACCTTTGTGACTGTGGCGGATTACACCTCTCAATAACTAACGATCTTTCATCAGTTTGGATGACGTAACACACGTCTGTTTCGTGTGTTACTTGTGTGAAAGATTTCTACAACTTCTAGAACATGAAACCTAACCAAAAGCCATGACGTGACAATGTAAATGGCACTTTAAACCTGTGTATTACGTAACGATCGTCAACTCATCTGTTAGCGCCACGCGTACCGCGTGTCTTGTTACATGTGTGGAGTCGGGGTGGGGGGCACCTAAGACAGTCATTGGTGTTGACGGGGCAGATCAAACTGGAGCTAACAGACTGACGTCACGCATTCTCTCACACTTCCAGTGAGTATATCTGGTCCTACTCGGCATATTCATTGACACAGGCTAATCCACTCATGGACACGGGCTAATCCACTCATTTCAACTCTTGGGTCAACATTACGTTTCCGTCTAGTCCCGGGTTCAATATTTGTTAACAGGTATATATGCCAAAGGCCGTGGTTCTAAATCCAACATCTGCTCCTACCCCGCCAGTGGTCTAATTGGGTTTGGCAATGACCGGGACGAGCCAAGGTTTTGGACGACCCGTTCCACTAAAAAATTGTTTTCCAAAATGTTTTCCTCCTTGTGTAAAGGTAAAATGATTCTCCCAGGGGAGACCGCTTCTTTTTATTCACCAGTTTTTAGACAAATCGCATCATTGTCTTCCCCATTTGTCTCCCAATTATTTGAAAGACTAGCAGCAATTCACATGAGTGCCAAAACTTAACTTCAAATCAGGTGTGACATCACCACACGAAATATTACAAGCTAAAATACTAACACTGAGAACACTGGTATATATTCTAAGTCAATACCAGCGCTGGAGTAAGTGGGATGGCTTGACACAACGCTAAACTTGTTAAACAGGTAAACAAAATTGGGTCTGAACTCAATGGTATTAAATTACTAGTGACGTCATTTACACTGTACACTCACCAACTACTACTAGCACCTTTAGCTGACAGAGCACTACAACTTGGCAGTCAAGACACTGACCCACACATTGACCCCTACAGTCCCACACATTGACCCCTACAGTCCCACACATTGACCCCTATGTCCCACATTGACCCCTACAGTCCCACACATTGACCACTTCTGTCCCACACATTGACCACTTCTGTCCCACACATTGACCACTGTCTCACACATTGACCACTGTCTCACACATTGACCACTACTGTCCCACTCATTGACCACTTCTGCCCCACACATTGACCCTACTGTCCCACACATTGGCCACTACTGTCCCATACATCGACCCCTACTGTCCGACACATTGACTTTTCTACCAGACACCAACTGTTTAGACGCAATCACTTTACTGTCTCTTCTAATTCGGAGAGCCATTATTGGTCATTATTGCACACCTTTAACCTGTTGTATCACGTTTCTCATTGCAGGAGACTCGAGACGCTCAACAAATATGCTGGCATGAAAATACACTCCCACTCCCGGAAGAAGGTAAGCCACGCTGTAGACCGTAGAGACATCACTTCTGTCCATATCAGCTTTACTATTTCTCTCTGCTGCGTCTCATGTCACACACAATTGTTTAAACATCTACGTCTTGAAATTAACCGTTTGCCGCCGTTACCTTCTTAAATATGATGAGCCAAGTATTTTTGCCGAACCCATTAATTAAAAGTATAACGGAAACAGCATCAATGAAATGTGTGATCTGAACTGCGGAATATCTCCATAATACACCCGTAGTGATGAAAGTCAACATGACAATGAAGTACTCAAGTTCGCTCTATTCATGGCCGTTTATTAACGGTTGTGATCAATCATTGGTTTGCTAGGAAGGTTTCTGTTTTCCGGTACCTATCGAGCTGCAGGCATCTATTTTTAACCATCTGTAATCTTAATGTCGACCTCTGACCTCTCGTTTGACCGCGTGTAACTAACGAGTCTGGCCAAGTAACACGAACTTGTCGTATCTGAGCCAGGAATATGATAACATAGAGAGCCGCCCAGTTGGGCCTAATGGGAACTCGGGTTCCGTAGGTGGGTGGGAAAATGACGGAGGGGGGCGGGAGTGCTAGTAAGGTTGTGGGTGTTGCCATGGCGGATTAATCTTGTCCGGCATTCAAGGGAAGGACCCGGAAGAGGTATTGACTCTGTCAATATTACTGCTTTGTAATAGCAAAAATATCTTGCGTGGACAATTGTTTAGTCTATTATTTCTTTAGTGAGGCCTGAGTCTAGTGTTCCCCGCAGTCAATGGCTGATATGCGTGAAGGTGGGTGTAGTCAAGAATACACCATCCATGGAACATTGAAAAATCTTGTTCCAGGGCTAATGATGTCTTCTATTAAACACATCTTACAGTTTCATTATAACTAAAATATGTTTGGGTTTTGGGGGGGGGGTAACTAGTCATTCTCACTTGAGATATATTTGTGCTCATTTGTAAGCCAGTGGATGTATCATGGTTTGAGAACCTTACGGATGGAGTTCAAGTTTCAACATTCTATTAGGTCGAGTGTGTCGACCTATGTCTATTCCAACACATGGAATCAATGCTCTGCTAATTCATGACTACTCCATTCATACTACACAAACTATGAGCAGCAATATTAAAATGTGGAGTAACCCATCTGATGGGAACACTTCCAACAGTACACATTAGTACGTCATGTGCACGTTTAAACATTGTGACGCGTGAGGAGACGGCTTGGTGATGAGTTCAATGATGACGAGTTAGATGACAACAGACGTGTATCCATGGTTATGCAGTCATGCTTGTCTCAGTTGTTTGGGATGCTACGAGGGTCAGGTCACGTATGTCGGTGTGTGTGACCATTGGGTGGTCCGATTTCACGGCTAGCATCCCCAGGATGCCAGGCCTCAACGACAGTCTGAATTGTTCGACTACAAACCACATCAATACCTCAAGTGGTAACGAGGCACCCACCACTTGTTCCGTCAAGTGCTCAAGGAAAATAATGTTTCCCATACTGCCAGGCGGTCACTTGGTCAGCGTGCAGCCAGCGGGCCGAGGTATTGGATGTAATACTACGTCACTACTTCACCAACAAGCTGCACTGAGTCGTTATATAATGTGCTGACAGAGGAATATCGTGGCAGAACTGTGATATAATGTGTACAGTTGGATTGAGGGCCATAACTGTATACTTTTGTGTACAGTTGGACTGAGGGACAGAATTTTGATATAATGTGTACAGTTGGATTGAGGGACAGAACTGTGATATAATGTGTACAGTTGGATTGAGGGACAGAACTGTGTTCTTTTGTGTACAGTTGGACTGAGGGACAGAACTGTGATATGTGTACAGTTGGATTGAGGGACAGAACTGTGTTCGTTTGTGTACAGTTGGACTGAGGGACAGAACTGTGATATAATGTGTACAGTTGGATTGAGGAACAGAACTGTGTTCGTTTGTGTACAGCTGGACTGAGGGACAGAACTGTGATATAATGTGTACAGTTGGACTGAGGGACAGAACTTTGTTCGTTTGTGTACAATTGGACTGAGGGACAGAACTGAGTTATTTTGTTTACTAATGATCAAATGGATTTGCGTTTACTTCCTTTTTTTCGTTGGAGTAATTTAGTCTGATGGTTTAATTTACGTGCAAACCTGATTTAAATCTATTCAAATCATGGCTGGGATAAGTTGTGTATTATTACGTCACGTGGACAGCTTTTAAATCAATGCTGACTGCTTTATACAGGATGGGCATTTATTGCCCCTTAAACCCCAGTCCTGATGTCATACACACATTTTAAATTGCTTTTGTTAAAATGACATCACCAGCAACTACCGACCTGAACCCTTGACATGCTCCTGACCCATGTCCTTGACTCGTAGAATCGCCCAAGCCTATCACATCTGTACCGAACATATCCCTGCTTTAAAAGACTTTGACTTGAGCTTATTCATGACTTTGTGCTGGAGTCCCGTGTGTCGCAGGAGTTCGGGGCGCCCTAACAAATCAAAGGTTGCTGTTGTGGACATTTATGTGTTTTACATACTCATCTCATCGCTTTCAATATGTAGTTGATAAAAACGAGTGACCTGGAGATGCAACTTGACCATAGCCTCGAGAACCTTATACTGATAAATTTGTTCCACATTTAGGCTATTAAATTGAATCATTTTCAATATACTCTTAGTGGTTTTGATTTTTAAGAACTGACTTTGATATTAAATGAATAATAAAAATCCATTATTTTAAAATGTCCATAATCTATTGAATCTATTTCAGGGCACCAGCGAAGAAGATGAAGAGGAGGATTTATGTGCCCTGAGTGAGAAGTGGGAGTATCAGAAGTCTGCCCGTCGCTGGTCCAGGAAAGAGCAGCAGAGCCCCTGCACTACAAGCCCCAAAACCTTTGAGAACAGAGCAGGCAGCCATGACAGTCTCCTAGCCGACCAGGACAGCGGCAGCCAGGCGGACAACAGCCCACTTCTGGATTCAAAAATGCCCCACAGTGAGGAGGTTACCTCCGTTTGGGATCACGGGCTCCATCTACAGAAGCAGACTGTCCTGGCAGATGTTTCTTCTGGTTACTCACACTCCACTGAGTCCTCCACCTCGCCCCCTCTCAGACGGGCGGCCAGTGAGAGGGTCAAGCCAACGAAAAATCTTTGGAAGAAAATGGAGGGCATGAAATCCAAGAAGAGCCGTGGCCAGCGCAACATCGTGGACATCAGTGGTCCGGTGGTGGCAGATAAAGAAAACATGCAGGCCAAACTACAGAAGTTCAACTGTCGGGATATTTCGCCCACATCAGACACTCCACACATGTCTGATGACATCCAAACTGGCCACCTGGCCTCGTCAGCTACCTCACCTAACTCAGGGCAAGGCTCACCCTTTCGCTCACGCCATTCCCCCGTTAGTCAGTCAGTTAAAGCTCGACCCACACAGGCCTCATCTGCCAATGTTTCTCACGACTCTAGTCTCAACGAGTTCTACAGTGCTCACTCTCAGTTCCTCCAAACTCTGCAGTCGGCCCAGCAACAAGAAACTGGTGTGGTCAAGAAAAACAAAAGCGACAGCAACCTGCAGGAGATTTTCATCCTGCCCCAGAACCACCAGCCTGGCCGGTTCCCCACGGTCCTTCAGAACGGTTACATTGCGACAGACGGTGCAATGTCACATGGTAGTGTTGTCAAGGACCTTGCTTCTCGTCCTGACAGCCCTGATGGTGCTAGCTTTGTGCAAGGACATCGAGTTAGTTTCTACGACAACTTCTTGCCAGCGGATGGTCAAACTTCCAACATTCCAGGAGAGTCACCACTGCATTCGTCAAAACAGGACACAAGTTGTGGCTCATGGGAAAACTCTTATTCAGACACAAGTGCCATAGACTCAGTAGATGGTGGCATTCACAGTCGAAGCTTTCTTTCTCACCCGCTGCACTGCATCCGAGAGTCCAGGGGGAGCTCTGTGTTAAGCAACTCTGACAGTTCAACAACGGCTGGACTGTCGGATAGAGACAGTCGAAGGCAGGCCTCAGACCAGAGTCCAGGTAATAGCACTGTGTCTAGAACGTTGACTTCAAGTCAGGGAGTAGTGGCTCATGATTCAAGACCGGGCCAGTCTAGTCGAGAGTCCAGCACAGAGTCGACATCGTCCATTTCAGTGCCGGTCACGCACAGCGCCAGTCTGGAATCTTACTTCTTAGACAATGACAGTGAGGTGTCCAGCGATACACTTAAGCAGGATTACCACGAGTTTGACCTCATCCTCCAACAGCTTTTTGACAATATTAAAGAACTCAACAGTTATGTGACTCAAGGCAAAGGTAAGTTTTAACTCTTGAACCATTTGCCATGAGCACAAGTCTCTACACCAAAAGTTCTCTACCATGATTCTCACAACACCAATGTTCCCTCTACTGCTGCATCCCTGTATGTCCTGCAAGGATGTTTTATTTCTAAAAATATGCTTTGAAAGTAATTAGTTTTTAAAGCATTATTTTGTCATAGATAATATGGTATGTTGGAATTAAAAGATTGTTTCAATTGAAAATCTAGTTATTGTTTTTAGACCCTGTGAAGTCAAAACATTTCAAATGATCTTTCTTCTTTCTGAGATAACCATTGAGACAAAAGTTTCCCTTCTCATCCGAATTTTAATTGGGCCAAGACCTCCTGAGTTAGCTGGACAGCATAGAGGGAACATTGGCAAACATCCAACATATAGGGAACATTGCCAAAACATACAGCATAGAGGGAACATTGCCAAACATCCAACATATAGGGAACATTGCCAAACATACAGCATAGTGTGAACATTGCCAAACATACAACTTAGAGAGAACAATGCCAGGCATTCAGCATAGAGGGAACATTGCCAAACATAATATTTAATCTATCTCAACATTGTCTGCTAAAATATCAATATCATTTATTGTACTTAATAGCTCCAGAATTGCGTGGGGAAAAAAAACACAGAACATGTGAAAATGTGATGATAGTAAATGTTATTGTCAGCCTTTTTATTTCGCTGTCCGCCTTTATGTTTCACAACCAGCGCCTTTATGTTTCACAACCAGCGATTCAGCTAACTACCGTTAAAAACAACACTGGTATTATTTACTTCAGGAGGTATAACTTGTGTCACAGACTCCCAGAGTGGTAAGAGTTGTCTTTGGATGTTTACCAGAAAACACAAACAGCTGAGATAGGATTTACAACATGCACCAGATTTAAAACACATGATAAGCAAGAGATAACACCTTAAACGTTCATGTCAATAAATGTGTTAATTTTATTGTAGCCGACAAATATTGACACCTCAAAATAACACCAGACCAAGATTTATTGCATCTCAGATATAAGATGGGCTACTCTGGTGGAATGGTATGTAGTGACCTGATTCAGTGTATATGTTCTATGTGCAAGGGCAGAATCCAAAAATCTAAGTGTGTGGTTTGGGGGTGTTCCAGTGGTGCTGTTAGAGTTAGGGCTGTAGCCAAGTGTTCCAGTGGTGCAGCAAGAGTTGGGGGCTGTAGCCAAGTGTTCCAGTGGTGCAGCAAGAGTTGGGGCTGTAGCCAAGTGTTCCAGTGGTGCAGCAAGAGTTGGGGCTGTAGCCAAGTGTTCCAGTGGTGCAGCAAGAGTTGGGGCTGTAGCCAAGTGTTCCAGTGGTGCAGCAAGAGTTGGGGCTGTAGCCAAGTGTTCCAGTGGTGCAGCAAGAGTTGGGGCTGTAGCCAAGTGTTCCAGTGGTGCAGCAAGAGTTGGGGCTGCAGCCAAGTGTTCCAGTGGTGCAGCAAGAGTTGGGGCTGTAGCCAAGTGTTCCAGTGGTGCAGCAAGAGTTGGGGCTGTAGCCAAGTGTTCCAGTGGTGCAGCAAGAGTTGGGGCTGTAGCCAAGTGTTCCAGTGGTGCTGTTAGAGTTGAGGCTGTAGCCAAGTGTTCCAGTGGTGCTGTTAGAGTTGAGGCGGTAGCCAAGTGTTCCAGTGTTGCTTTTAGAGTCGGGGCTGCTAGGGGCGGGGTCAAGACATAGACCCCACTGACCTATTGTCAACGAAAAAAAAAGCTTTGGATGACCATAAATAATGTCACTCAGTATAACGGGAACAAACGAGGCCAATGGCGTTGTGCCCCCCCCCTTTTTTTTTCTCCCCGCTCTCTGTTTCAACGGCACTGAAGCGTTCTTCTTCTAATCCTGTCACTATCTATGTGTTTTGTCCGGAGAGATGATCGTGTGAAAATCTAACCACGAATCAACTGTCAAATGTCAATAAATATACAAGTTGACACTGTTTCACATCCTTACATTCAAGGCATTCTACGGTCATTAATTTATCTCTTCACTGCGTCAAACCAAGTGTAGACATTCAGCACTTTAGACTTGGTGGTCAACAGTCATGTGGGTCAACAGACCGGTGGGTCGGGTCAATAGACCTGTGGGTTAACAGACCGGTGGGTCGGATCAACATACCAGTGGGTCAACAGTCATGTGTGTCAACAGACCGGTGGGTCGGGTCAACAGACCTGTGGGTTAACAGACCGGTGGGTCGGGTCAACAGACCTGTGGGTCAGCAGACCGGTGGGTTGGGTCAACATACCAGTGGGTCAATAGACTTGTGGGTTCAACAGACCCGTGAGTCATCAGACCTGTGGGTCGACAATCATGAGGGTCAACAGATCGGTGGGTCGGGTCAACAAGACAGTGGGTCAACAGACTTGTTGGTCAACAGACCTGTGGTTCGACAATTATGTGGGTCAACAGACCGGTGGGTCGGGTCAACAGACCGGTGGGTCGGGTCAACAGACCGGTGGGTCGGGTCAACAGACCGGTGGGTCGGGTCAACAGACCGGTGGGTCGGGTCAACAGACCGGTGGGTCAGGTCAACAGACCGGTGGGTCAGGTCAACAGACCGGTGGGTCAGGTCAACAGACCGGTGGGTCGGGTCAACAGACCTGTGGGTCGGGTCAACAGACAAATGGGTCATCAGACCTATGGGTCAATTATCTTTCTACTTTTAAAGACATGGCTCTTGCTTAACCCCGTGTTTGCTCAGCATATACTAGATCAATTAAACGATGCAAGGTGTGCTGTCACTGTCACAAAAATAATTGAAATAAATAAATAATGAAGAGTTGAAATGTCATCGTGCTCTTAGAATATCATGACATGGCACGAGTCAGCATGACAACAGTGTGACGTCACTTGAGCTCGTTCACCTAACAAAGTGAAAACATCGCCAAATAAACGATTGGCATTCCTTATTAACAGGGGTGGGGGGGGGGAGGTGGGGTTTTAGTCATTGGCATCTCCAAGCTGTTCTTTGTTAAGGAAATCAACTCATTTTCATTTATATCGTCTTGAATGCTCCTTTTGATCAGTTCTACCTAATAGCCTCATCGTTTGATTGACTACCCATTGATGTTATTTTCTATTGAAGTCTATTCTTGAATAAAATCTGCTCATGGATCACGTCCTCTTCTCACACTGGTAAAGGTTGCCCCCCCCCTTTTTTTTCCACGTCACAAAATGTATTGTTCCCACCCTTCAATGCGACCTATTTTGTCGTTATGGTAGTTACGTCAGAAACACTTGTCCCCAGCCAACTATTATTATTGGAGGTCTCTGTGACCCACTTGGCCGGCAATTAATAGAATGGGCGACAGTACTTCCCTGGCTGTAATCTCTCGCCCCTTCCCCTCTCTCACCAGTCTAGAAGACCATTGGCCATTTGGTCCACGAGTAGATGGCCACTAATTACAAAATGGTCGCTTGTAATTGGGCCTCAATTTGTTTTCTCACGACCTTACGACTGACTTAGTGGTCAAAGACCTTAATAGGCTTGTTCCGTAGTGGACACATTGTGATCCGCATTTTCGATAAACCGTTTGATGTTGAAGGGCTGCTGTATTGCCCAATAAACACACTGGAAGAGAGTATGAGAATAAATGGACTGCTATAATTGAATATGTGCATACTATCAAAATTGTTAGAATGGTACCATATGAATGTATATCATGTAAAGTAAAAAGATGTTGGTCTTTGAGACCAAGGCTTGTCTCCAAACACGTTCATTGAACTTTGTATCATTCACGGGTTCTATGGTCTTGTGTGAGTCAAGTCACTTCAGTGTGAGTTTGAGCTTTTCTTAGTTTCATTCTTGGCCTCGGTTCGCTTTATTGATACGTTTTATGAAATCTAAAAGAGAATTCCTTCGTCTTTTCAAATCTCAACTTGCAACGTCTGAATTCATTGAATGAATGAAGTTGTAAACTTAAATGATTTGCCGAAGCTCACACCATCAGCTCTTACCAATTTCTAGCTAAATAGTTGGTCTAGTATATGCGGGGTTTAGAGAAGTCGGCTGTGTGAAAGCAGGAGTTGGATGTACAGAATGTCCATAGTTGGCCAAGTGTATGGAAGGGGATGTGTAAAAGCAGGACTTGGATTTAGAAAATGTCCATTTTACAGAAAGTCTATTCCTAATGATCGAACTCCATTTCTCGCCGCATTTTAATGGCCTGACTTTTAACATCCACAAACTGAAGGCTATGTTGCCGGTCTCCAAGGCGGTAAGATCCACGTATAGCCGTTGGAACGTACTCATATCTGTAACATGCTCAACATTTAAAATGTTATGTACGTTGTTTCAACACGGCAGTCTCAGTTGCCGGCCAGGCAAATTGTCGATTTGAAACTTATACAAACTTCGTATCATTGCTTTATTTTTTACAAAGAGAAAGTTGTGGAAGGAATGGGTCAGTTCTCAACAGTTTGTTTATATTGATTCTCTTACTTAACAAACATCCACAGAGTCCAGCGGGAACGTCACTTACCACTCCCCTGCCACGACTCCCGGCAGAACATCTCAAGGGCCACTCCAGCTGACCATGTCAGGGTCACACCAGCCCAGGTATGACCTTGACAGCCCCGTCTCTCCGACATCTGACCTCGTCATGTCCCCGGCCTCGCCCCTGTCCCCCAGGGGCGTGGACGAATCCATTGAGGAGAACAGCTCCAGTGGCGGAGAGAACAGGTCTAGTGGAGGAGAGAGCAGCAACTCTGGCAGTGATGACCAGGAGGTGGATCTCTCACATGATGACTCCCTAGACCAAATCACGGAGGTGTCCATGGAGCGAAGGGACTCTGGTGTTGGACATTCATTGACAAGAGCTCCAGGGTTGGTTGATCTTATTTTCTTTTGTGTTCTTCAGATCATAGAAATTCTTTAATACATCAAATACATAAACATTTCCCACCCCTTGCTCATACACTGCCCCCCCCTTGCTCATACACTGCCCCACCCCTTGCTCATATTGTCCCACCCCTTGCTCATACACTGCCCCACCCCTTGCTCATATTGTCCCACCCCTTGCTCATACACTGCCCCACCCCTTGCTCATATTGTCCCACCCCTTGCTCATACACTGCCCCACCCCTTGCTCATATTGTCCCACCACTTCCTAATGTTTCCCCACACCTTCATCATACTCTCCTACTCCTTCCTTATATATCCCCACCTCTTCCTCATATTGTGCCACCTCTGCCTCATATTGTGCCACCTCTGCCTCATATTGTGCCACCTCTGCCTCATATTGTGCCACCTCTGCCTCATATTGTCCCACCTCTTCCTCATATTGTGCCACCTCTGCCTCATATTGTCCCACCTCTTCCTCATATTGCTCCATCCCTGCCTCATTTCCCCAACCCTACCTCATATTGTCCCACCCTTCCTCATAACTCCCCCACCCCTTTCCTCATTATCCCATCCCACATTGACCCACCCTTCCTCATATTGCCCCACCTCTACATCATATTGTCTTACCCTTCCTCATATTGTCCCACCCCTACCTCATTGTCCCACCCCTCCTTTATATTGCTCCACCCTTCCTCATATTGTCCCACCCCTACCTCATATTGTCCCAACCTTCCTCATATTGCCCCAACCTTCCTCATATTGTCCCAACCTTACTCATATTTTCCCAACCTTCCTCATATTGTCACAACCTTCCTCATATTGTCCCACCCTTCCTCATATTGTCCCACCCTTCCTCATATTGCCCCACCCCTCCTCATATTGTCCCAACCTTCCTCATATTGTCACACCCTTCCTCATATTGCCCCACCCCTACCTCATATTGTCCCAACCTTCCTCATATTGTCCCAACCTTCCTCATATTGTCCCACCCTTCCTCATATTGTCCCAACCTTCCTCACATTGTCCCACCCTTCCTCATATTGTCCCACCCTTCCCTCATATTTTCCCACCCTTCTTCATATTTCTGCCCATCAAATATCTATAGACCATGTTAATCATAAATTGGCCAACCCTCTGATAGACTCACACCACTCATTTCATAAATTGGCCAACCCTCTGATAGACTCACACCACTCATTTCATAAATTGGCCAACCCTCTGATAGACTCACACCACTTATTTCATAAATTGGCCAACCATCTGATAGACTCACACCACTCATTTCATAAATTGGCCAACCCTCATTTCATAAATTGGCCAACCCTCTGATAGACTCACACCACTCATTTCATAAATTGGCCAACCATCTGATAGACTCACACCACTCATTTCATAAATTGGCCAACCCTTTGATAGACTCACACCACTCATTTCATAAATTGGCCAACCTCTGATAGACTCAACCACTCATTTCATAAATTGGCCAACCCTTTGATAGACTCACACCACTCATTTCATAAATTGGCCAACCCTTTGATAGACTCAACCACTCATTTCATTTGTCATTTGAAATTTTTGACTTTGCTTTCTTTTATAAAAACTGACGCTGATTTAAGGATCTAATGTTGATAATAACTAGAGAATGACAATGATGTAAGGAACCAATGTTGACAACAACTAGAGAATGACAATTATTACAGGAACTAAAGTTAACAGTATTTGTGTACTTTTTCAAATGAAATGAAATTTTCATTCTGTTTAATAAATGAAGTTACTTCTGTTACCATTAGGTGTCCAAATATCCAAATATATTTTATTTTTTGCTTCTGCAAGGGATTCATTACTTTCCTTCTTCAGCTTAGTCATTTGACAGATGTACAAATTGACAAAGTAAATATTACATTTTATGTTCTTTTAGCTGACAATTAACTGATTATTTTAGCTGATTATTGAACAGGTTTGTTTTTTTGCCAGACACATATAGTTGGAGTGTCTGGTTGCTTCAAATACTTCTAGCATTTAATTATAATTTCTGATTTTGCTACTTTTCATTAAAATATGATCATGACTCTTAATGGCAGAGATCGGAGGAGGAAAAAGTTAAGATGGAACAGTTTCCAGAAGTGCCACAGACCAGACGTGACGAGCCGTGCCATGCAGATCAACAGTCTGTCGGTCAGTCAACTGGTCAGACTGCAGAAATGGTCCTTGCTCAAACTGACCGGCATCATGGAGAAATGTCTGCCTGTCAATAAATCTGGATGGAACTGGATGGTGCCCAGGTTTATGAAAAGACAAAAGGTAACATTTGTTTTCCCGGACTTCTTTTTTGTAAATCATTTTGTTGTAAGATTTTTATCATAAGTTCCCTTGCTTATTTGGCTCTGTGGTAGGCTGTTAACTAGTAATGGCAGTTAAAGCTAAGAAATAGTAGAGTAATCTAAGTACTGGTAGTGGAAGCAAAGTACTGGTAGTGGAAGCAAAGTACAGATAGTTTAAGCAAAGTACTGGTAATGTAAGCAAATTACTGATAGTGTAATCAAAGTACTGATAGTTTAAGCAAAGTACTGATAATGTAAGTATTGATTGATAGTTTAAGCAAAGTACAGATAATGTAAGCAAAGTATTGCTATCTATATGATCATCTTGTCTTCACCAGGCTCCTGATTACAGTGATAAAAATGTCTTTGGTGTTCCATTTACTTTGATGGCCCAAAGAACAGGTCAGCCCCTGCCTCAGTGTGTGCTGTACGCCATGCGCTACCTCAGGCGCACGTCTCAGAATGCAGTGGGAATATTTCGAAAGTCAGGGGTTAAGTCTAAAATTCAGCAGCTCCGTGACCACCTTGAAGCACACCCTGGTGAGAATCATGTAGTAACTGTTTCCGTCTCACCATAGTCAAAGTCTGCCGGTCGCCTGTGTTATAGGAGGTCCAAGCGCTCACACTGCCCTCGTGATGTGTGCAATAACAATTGTTAAAAGCCAGTGTATCATATAATTCTTCAAGTACTTTCTTTCATAGCTATACGCAGTCTCTGTAATGTTGTAGCAATATATCAATCACCAATCCACATATACTTGTCTAAAACATCCTATCACAATAACTGAGTGATCTCCTCAACACTGTCTAAACCTCATTTAGTATCTCAGTACTATGTCTTAACTCTACTACATGTAGTATACTCTGTCCTTGCTCTTCTCTCCCTTCTATTGCTCTCCTGTGTCACCCTGACTAACCCTCACACACACACTCTATTTATAGCCCATCGTGAAGACATTTCACAACACTTATTATAGGGTGAACACATTTCAACAACAGTTAAAAACAGAGATTCTCATAACCCTTGACATTCAACATTTACACTATGAATTGTGGATTAAATTTGGATAAAACTCCTCATACATTTATGGCTGCTATGGCAACCAGACTTTGGTACCATCATATGAAATGCAAGATTTTCAAATAATTGTGTTGGTATAATTAAAGTACTTAATAAAATTGACCATGGAATAAGTCAATACAATTTCATAGAGAGTCTAAGTTTATTTTATGTCTCTCAACTTACTGGATAGTTCAGATCTTTTAAATTTTAGTGGAAAAGAAACAATTTTAATTATCAAGAAAATGCCATTTTTTTCTTGTCAGTAAACTGTCGAATTCAAACTTTCTGTGGTGCCAAGCCTTTTCTTTTAAAAATACTTTTGATATGCATTTCTTATATAGACAAAACTAATTGAAAATAAATGTAAAGACCACTATAAGTATTTATATTCTGATAGTAATTGGACAAGGATCTTTATGGTGTGAGTTTTGAAGTCTGTGGTCTTCCTTCAACTCACTCCTATACTGGCTGATCACTTCTTTTTTGGCAATATTTTATTTGGCATACAAAAATCTATTTTAAAAAATATATGGATTTATGGATTTTTACAAGAAAGAAAATTAATTATTTTTTTTTAATTAGTAAACTAATATAAACTATTTAAATTATTTTTCACTTAATAAAAACAGAACAGAAAAACAAGTGTGAAATCATGGCATATTTGAAAACAATAAAATTGTTATTGGATTGCAATGCAGTTGAGATTATAAAAAATAAATATTTTAAATATTGAATATCTCTTTCGTTCTATGGATCTGTCACTACTTGTAGCTCACATTGAAGTTACAATGTTGGATATCAGTTATGTATAGTTCCTTTTTATCTGGCTGTAAACTGTTAATGTTGTATGTTACTTTTTACTATCAATTCAAACAATTGTACCTTTCCTTCAGAGTTAATAATAAAGATTAAATTCCTTCTTGAATGAATAACATTCTGACATTATCACAAAAATTTCCCTAATGAAAAAGCATTTAAAAAGTCACAACTATTCAAGGGTAAACAATGAAAAAAGTATTTTAATTACATATTTTTAACAAGAGTTCTATCCCTTTAAAAAAACAAAATGACAACTTTTTATAATTTAAATTTTATTAAACGGGCCCCAACCCAGGACCAATGGTCAGCCCTTACGACAGTTTGTAGTTTTAAAGTTTGTGTTTATTCTTAGAAGTTTTGTCAATCATCATGAAATCAAGGTCAGTTACATGTCATCTCCAGAAACCACAGACTTTGAGGATGCCAATGCTTACAATGTAGCAGACATGCTCAAGACATATTTCCGTGATCTACCTGAGTGCCTGCTCACTAATAAAATGTCTGAAACATTTCGAAGTATTTACACTTGTAAGTAGCTTCTTTGAACTTTTTGACTTGCCATGCTATTTCAAATAGCTTCTATCTGCTATATTAATAACTTTCCTAAACATTCATATTAAATTATAAAATGTGGAAATAGCATTAATGTCAATAATTGGGAAAAAAATGTAAACATGTATATGTATAAATAAAGTACATTAAATAGGGGGGTCATCACATAAGTTAACATCTTGAAAATATGTTTAAATCTGAGTTAAAATTAACAAGATCTTTTATTTCTTTTTTTTATATTTAAATATTGATCTTGAAACCAGAAAAAAAAATTAAATCTTTGAAATTATACAGATCTAAACCTTTTATAAAATTAAATTTGTGTAATGAACAGAACATTTCCTATCCAGATGTTTAAATCTTAACATCTGATAGATGGAAATAATTTAAGGCTCATTTTTTTTTCTCGTTTTGTTCCTCATCCCCTGGGAACCTTCTTAACTTTCCTCAGATGTTCCTCAGCCTCAGAGATTGGAGGCCATTCAGGCAGCCATCTTGTTACTCCCAGATGAAAATAGAGAAGTTTTACAGTCGATACTTTTATTCCTGAGTGACATTTCCTCCCATGAATCAGAACATCAGGTGACAAATTCAATTATTTTAATGTCTTATCTTATCTGTTACAGTTGCTCATTCTACACAGAAGATTATTGGGTCCTACACTTATCCATGGTTTAAGTCTAGTCTTGCATTTTTATAAGTGTTTTAAATGTTGATAGAGCGTTAGTTTTCCTGGTTTCCTCATGCAACCCATTCCATGTCAGAATTACGGGCGAGAAGAATGAGAATTTGTATGTGTTTGTTCTTGCATAAGGAATAAGAAAAGTGTTTTTATCCCTATATCATCTGAGGGATGATTAGATCAACTGTGGCCCAACCTCGGCTCGCAAGCCTCATGCAGCTCTTCTCTGTTCACATTGCAGCTCGCTTACAATTTATGAAAGATATGTTACAAGGATTACTGGAATATTTCCAAGCCAGTTTTAATGACCCATAGTGCCTCAATGTGGTTCTCCAAAAATTGTTATATTTTAAAATGGCTCTCAGTTACTACAGGTCTGGCCACCCCTATTTTAGATGTCTTGAGTTGTCAAAGTAAAAGTTGTTAATACATGTAGTCTTATCACTGTAGGAAATAATGTATATCATTTGTGTTTTACTGCCACATATCACCAGCATCATTACTGCAGTAACATTGACATATACAAATGTATGCCTAGAGCAAATGACATGAGGTGAATTCTTATATTTATGCTAAAGCAATATGTTTACACTTTGTTTCAGATGAATGCCAGCAACTTGGCTGTTTGTTTTACCCCTACAGTTTTTCAACTAGGTTCCCGACACATGTCATCTCACAGTCCGAAACGAAACAGGAAAAACTCTCCAGGCATTCCAGACCCCAGAGAAATTTTGGAACAGAAAGCTGCTCATGAATGTTTGCTTATGATGATCTCTGAATGCAAGAAACTTTTCACCGTAAGTCTGAGCTAAACAAACAGCCATATTATAGCAAAGTGACAGCAACCTCTATCTTCACCAGCCTAACCGGCTAATTTAGTCTGCCCACCAAACTCTCAAATTTGGTGGTTAATTTTATTTATAGCAGAAAATTTCCACTCCTCCCATCCCTGATAACAAATGGTCACTTTTTTTTCATGAGATAATTAATAATGCTTCTGGACATGATGTTTTATCATTTCTTGATCTGCATGATTGAAGTGGGGGAATACAGTAGAACGCGGTTAAGTCGACAGCCTAGGGGTTTGCCAAAAGGCGTCGAGATAACCGATGATCGAGTTAAACGAAAACAATATGGCAGCCAGATATTAACATGTGCTTGAAATTTCTTTATGTACATGATAAGGTTGTTTACGGTTAACCGGTTAGCTGTAACTTCCATATAAGCCTATTACGGGGAGTTAATATTTTATTGTGTTACAACAGAATACCAAAACCAATACGTAAGCGACCGCTCCATCAAAGCGACCGACTGTGACATCAAAGCGTTTTCTTACTATTCCAGTCTATAAATAATATATCTGTCATCACTATTAGTTTAGTTCGCCTACGGCCGAGGAAAGATTTTTAGAACATTTTTTTACTTTACTTTGCTTAGTTGTCGAGGCTCTGTACGAGAGCTAACACACCTATGTTATGAACAATGGTCAAAGTCAAGGCCGCGACTGTTACTGTTACTATTTATATTACGAGAGTCATTTGAAAGACGTAGCAAAGATACCGGGCGATTAATTGGTCCTCAAATTTTAGTTTGGTCTTTTATTGACAGTTTTCCTGCAAGTTAAAGGCATTTGACGTAAGATTACCACATTAATATCAAAACTGATATTTGCTTTAAAGAATGTGTACGGCTAGTGAACGATTTTTTAAATGATTTTTTAAAAACTCTCTTAGTTAACGAAGCATAGTACGAGAACTTACACACAGTGTTACTATTCAGCGCAAGAGAGCTGAAAACAAGTGGGCTATGACGTCACATGTTCTTTTAAGTCACCATGTGACGGCGCGGGTTTGAAAATTTGATCATTGATACACTCTCTTAGTTGATTTTTGCCTGTGATGTCATACAAAACAAGCCCCCCGCTTCCTTTTGCGCGTCTTGGTTCTGGACACACGCTGCATGACCCAGTTCTTCTACACACGCCCACCACCACCTAAATGGGGAAAAAGCATGTTTTTGCTCACGTTGGATGCTGGCTGTTAGTAATAGTTCAGTTGAACCCTGGAAAATACGGTAGTGAGATGGTGAAGTGGCATCGATAATATTTTCAAAAGCTGCCGATTGGTCATGGGGATCGAGATAACCAACGCTAAGTGGCAAATTTGGACCTCTTTTGTGCTCGAGATATTAGGGTTCGGCGACATAAAAGAATCGACATAACCGATGCGAAAATTCTAAGACACAGAGAGAATTTGGCGGTTCCAATCAAAAACGTCGACTTAATAGGGTTGGCGAGTTAATCGAGGTCGAGTTAAGTGGGTTCTACTGTAATGATAATAATACATATTGCCTTGTCATGATTGTTTCACATTCCTCTCCGTGAAAATTCCAAACTCTGTATTTATATTAGTATTATGTCTGTTATTGGTCCTACCAATCCTGTTACTTTGATATTAAAAGATCATATTAATCTTTGCCTTATTTTAAATAATTAAATCTATATATTTAGGTATTTGCTATTTTTATTAGCTGGGATATACTATTAAGAATAACTTCAAATTTTCCCTCAAGTTCTTCAAATAAACTATTGTTAAATTTTAAAATCAGATTCCAGCCCAACTCTTTCGTCAACTTCAGGGCCAGTCTCTTGCTCACCTGGAACCTGCCCCATTACAAGACATCGGCAATTCACCTGCTGAGGTCAAGGCTTTCGGACAAGAACGAATCCAAATGGTTTTAAAGGTCATTTTGTTTTGTTGGCTTTTGTGCTTTTCTGTTTATTTACTTTAAACTAGGGCTGCGGAAATTAACGATTAATTTCTCGATTAATTTTTTAACGATTAAATTTTTTTAAACGTTTAATCAACCCACCACTTATAAATGTATTGGTAGTCAAAAAGTAAAACAATTCTGCCGATAAATATGAACTAATTTCCGGACAATTACACGAACATTTTAGTTTAAACTATTCACTAAAGTGATTGTTCAAAATGTTGATAAAGGTTGTTTCCATTGAGAGAAATCGTTTGCCTACCATGCAATGTTCCCTCTAAGTCTAAGCTCGTTGTTTCGTGTTCAAAGTTTTAAAAGAACTTGTGTGCAAAGTTGTACAACGTCAATTTTTTGTGCAAAATTTTACAAAATTTTCTGCGCTGTGATTCTAAACTCCTGCGTGGCGTCGGTAAAACATCTGGGCAGCGGCGCTGCTTAAAGGGAACATTGCTACCATGGTTCTAACACTTCACTTACATATCACCTGCAAACCAAACATACACTACAGTATTAGAAACTTCAGTTGAGACAATCTAAAGCTATGTGAACGATTTTTCAGCGCGGTTGGTTATATTGTCAATGAGACCCGCTCTGAACCAAATGTCAATACACTTGTCTGTTTGCATTGTTGGTTAAAAGATGTCATATAAAGAAGACATCCAAGTGTTATTTTGATTTTCGACAAGTACGTTTAATAAATGTTACTTATGACACCATACATTTAAATTTTTGGCTTTAATCGAAATTAACTATTAATTAATCGTTAATTTTTCAAAAGTTAACGATTAATTTTAAATTAATCGATAACAGCCCTACTTTAAACATTACATCAAGTATTAGAAGTATTTGAACAAAGAAATTTATATTAAAAGAAGTATTTTTCTTTTAAATTAGGAAATCACCTTTACAAATTTAAATTCCTGGGAAGCAGTTTGATGACAAGGGATTTAATTTGGTAAACAGTATTTTAATTTGTTAATCAGTATTTTAATTTGGTAAACAGTATAAACTTTGATTGTCACAATAAATAAAGATATTTTTTTGTTCAATTCCAGGAGGCTCATGACAAGAACAGAGGCTGGGTCCCAGCAATGGTCATCAATGATGTGGAAGTATTCCACCGTAAGCCACTGGATGACTCCCCACTCAAGGAATGGAAACTTGTTATCGACATAGAAGCTCCACCCATTGAGGTGCTGCGTAGGATAATGCATGAGAGGTTAGTACATTAGAAGGGGATGTAGCTCAGTGATGAAATTGTTGGCATGTAGTAAAGGCTGAAACATTAAATACGCAGAAACATTCAATACGCAGAAACATTCAATACACAGAAACATTAAATACACAGAAACATTCAATACACAGAAACATTCAATACACAGAAACATTCAATACACAGAAACATTCAATGCACAGAAACATTCAATACACAGAAACATTAAATACACAGAAACATTCAATACACAGAAACATTCAATACACAGAAACATTCAATGCACAGAAACATTCAATACACAGAAACATTCAATACACAGAAACATTAAATACACAGAAACATTCAATACACAGAAACATTAAATACACAGAAACATTCAATACACAGAAACATTCAATACACAGAAACATTAAATACACAGAAACTTTCAATACACAGAAACATTCAATACACAGAAACATTCAATACACAGAAACACTGAAGAAATTGATGAAAACATCTAAAGGTCCATTTACTTAAAGTGTTCTCACTCACTACAATATAGGAGAAGCTCAAAAGTCATTGTTACTTCATTGACAGGTATGAGATTTGATAGGTATTCTTATATAAATCCATTAAATGATTCCCTCCACAACCAGACACGCTTGGGATGAAGATCTTCTCAGCTGGTCAGTGGTGGAAAGGCTTGACCCTCACTCGGACATCTTCCAGTACGTTCTCAACAGTATGGCACCACACCCATCACGACATTTCTGTATTTTGAGGTTGGTGAAATAAGTTTTAATGGTCAAGATATGGGGCATCTAAACCTCTTGTGTAATTAATTGTTTAATTAGTGTCCCATAAAATGGTAACAATGTATGTTATGTAAAATGAAAATATTTCTTTAGTATTACTGCCATACTGAACTGTACACTGACGTCAGTGACTTTTTGCTCCAGGTACTGGCGTAGTGACCTGACCAAAGGGGCCTGTGCTTTGATAACAATGTCAGTGGAACATTCGGATGCTATGGAAGTACATGGGGTCTGGGCCATCGACCTTGGATCATTTTTCCTAATGGAACCCTGTGGATCTGGGCGCTCAAGACTCACCTACATCACTCGTGTAGACACCAGGTTAGTAGTCACCTACATCACTCGTGTAGACACCAGGTTAGTAGTCACCTACATCACTCGTGTAGACACCAGGTTAGTAGTCACCTACATCACTCGTGTAGACACCAGGTTAGTAGTCACCTACATCACTCGTGTAGACACCAGGTTAGTAGTCAAATTGCTGTCATAAGTATATAAAGATTGACAATCCAATAGGTGTCATGCATATTTACATACTGACTCATCTAAAGTGATGTTAGTTTTAACTTTTTTTAAATGTATCAAACAACATACGGTTGGTATCGAGAGGTAGCTGAAATAAAGTTGTACTATTGTATTATCAATATACATAATTTGCAATCTCGTCTGTAGTGTCTGTCAGTGAAGCTAATAATTTTAGAAAGCAGCGCACCAAATTACTGCACCAATGCATCAAAAGGTGTGCAAATTAAAGATGAGTTGTAAAAAAATATGAGGTCATTGTTTTAGCTCATATTTTAATTTTGGATTTGATGATGGTTAATTATAAAATCAAAACACAAAGGGGGCACGGTAGGCACCCTACGACCCCCATTATAAAATACTTTGTGTACATTTCAGAATGTTTCATATTTCGTATTTATCAAACAAGGACAAGTTAGTTGGGCTGTTGAAAAAGGTTGGCGCAGTAGGCACCCCAAAAAAATGCGTTTTTTCAAAATAAATAGATTTCAGCTGAAAACTTCCGTTTGACGGGTGATACGATAGCTACAAGATATGTTGGGAATAGAGAATTAGCTATAAAAAGTTGTATTATTGCATTATTATATATATATTTACCCTCAATTATGGCTGACGCCTAATGCTAAGGGACATCACTCTGCTTTTTTTAAAAATTGAAATATGGACTTAAAATCATAATCATTTTGGTTTTCAGATTAACATTAACCAAACAACGCACGAACCTTTGACGTTAGCATTTGTGTTGTAAACAGTGCTGACTGACTCAAAGAGTTATTTTTTGGTGCAGTAATTTGGTGCGCTGCTTTCTAAAATTATTTTAAAAATCGTGTTGTGATTAGAACTGTAAAATAATATATATATATAGATACTTTATGTACATTTCAGAAATATTTCGGATTTATCATACAACAAGGATAAGTTACTTGGGCTTTTGACCCCAAAAAAAGTGGGCGCCTTGGGCGCCCTAGAACCCCTATTATAAAATACTTTGTGTACATTTAAGGAAGTTTAATATTACGTATTTATCATACAAGGATAAGTTAGTTGTGCTTTTGAAAAAGGTAGGCGCCCTAGGCTCCCTTAAAAAAGTGGGCGTTGCAGCACAACCTAGTTAGAAGATATGTTGGGAATAGAGAAGAAGTTAAAATCAAGTTGTGCATTTCCAAAATAAATGGGAGGAATCTTTTATCTTTCAAATTAGATAAGTTACATTTATATGAGTTTTAGTAAACAGAAATGTTCAAATTTAAAATATAAAAAAAAATTAATTTGGCTGATAAAATTTGAGCCCTTGAGATCTTTTGAACTTTTAAAATGACAGCATTGAAGATATTTACCTCATATCTTTTCAGGGGCAGGACTCCAGAATGGTATACCAAGATTTATGGACACATCTGTTGCAACTTCTTGGAGCGACTTCGTGAATCATTCAAGCAGGACTCATCAGGACCGGAGACAAAAGTGTAGTCCCAACACCACTACACAGTGATTACCCACACTTAGAGAAATTCATTAATCAGAAGGGAAAAAAAAATTTGATTAATAACATCTAAACTATGAGTGCATCTAGCACACAGACTCATGTGAATGCGAGTTCAGTACAGACATTGTCGAGATTATCACCTTCGTTGCTAACTTGTTGCCACTATGATCTTCAATTTTTTCCCCCTAATTTTTATGCTCACCGACAACTCAGCGCCCATACAAACTTGTTCTCCTTCTTGTGGCAGCTCTACTCTTTGATTTTAGTTTTGTTTAACATTTCTCTTGTGAGTGGGTTGACTGGATAGGACTGACGAATTGATGGCTGAGAATTTTGAAGGGAGGTAAATCTTGTCATGGGAGATAACTGATGTAGACTTGTTGGACATCCTGATCTCCCCTGATGGCATATCTGAGTCTTGTAAATAAGTTTCACTTTGAAAGCTGACAATTTCACCTGGTGTGACGTAGAATAGTGTGAGAGTGGCCTCAAGGAAAGCATAAACTGTAAAATCTTTTTACAATGCATAATGGTCTCTATAGACATTGCTATGGCAATAATTTATGCTTGAATTCTTACCTAGATTTAAAAAAGAAGTTTTAAAGGGTAGAATTTCTTCCATAGAAATTTGATTAAATGTGCATTTACTTTTGGAATATAGATATAGCTGTGCCACATGTGAGCTAGAGACTTGTAAGAGACCCGAGTAGGTGCAACCTGTGAGCTAGAGACTTGTAAGAGACCTGAGTAGGTGCAACATGTGAGCTAGAGACTTGTAAGAGACCCGAGTAGGTGCTTGCTTATCATTAAATTCTTTGCCACCACACCTCCCAAATATAAAAGAAACATTTCATTCCTCACTATTATAAACTTTATATATGCTTATTATATAATATATCCATGTATTTATAAATCTCATGACCATTGTCTTAAGAAAGAGATTCGATGTTTAATTACTCAGGTTACAAACATGTCACAGATTTATTAACCTAATGAGAAATTCAAGAGGAATATGTATTTATAGGTTAGCATAAATATTTAATCTATTATTACTATAAAAACAAAAATTATATCTAAAAAAGAATCTGAATAACATGATTTAGTTGAATATTTTTTGGCTGAAAATTTTTAATTAAAAAGATAAATTCTATGTAATGGGTGCTGCAGAGAAGAGACACTGCTAGGAACAAGCAGATGTTAAGTGTCAATTACCTTACCTCAAGTTTATATTGCTGCAGTGCACCAGGAAATGTTTTAAGTAACTACTGAATCTTATCACAAAAACCACAAGTTATTTATTCGTCCACCTCTTCAATTAAGTTTTATGTAACGAGAAAACCTGTGGGTAAGACTAATCGACATCTCAAGTGCATGTATTACTTCCTGTGAACTGGTTTGTATATCATCTATTCTGTGTTATTTGTACATTTCTTTTTTTTGACATGAAATACCTCACTGACATTGAGTAGCACTGTTTGTACTGGAATATGTAAATAAAGCTTCTCTTGTGTTCCATGTGATCAACTGTCAATGCACTTAACTCCTTCCTTTTTTTATTATTATTATTTGTTATTTTTTATTATTATTATTATTTTTTTTAAATATTTTTTTTTGCCGGTGATTTAGAATTGGTGTTAATATTATTTTGGCTGACATATTTAGCCTCAGGATGGTGCTTTACCTGGCCAACAGGGCACAATTGCCAGTTGGTAGGTGCACTAAAACTTGGGCTGATCTAAGAGATTGGGTTACAGGGGAGATGGCAGGGTGATCAATGTTTTTATTAACAATCAATATTTCAGTCCTCTTTGGCTTCAGGGGTAATATATTTTTTTTTACTCCTTTCTCTTTTTTTTTGTGTGTGTGCACATTTTAGAGAGTAAATAAGTGGCCACCATGTTGGCCCCATGCTATTGTCATGGTTCCTCCAAGTTGTCATCTCAAAGATTGTTCCAATAGCAGGAGAGTTCAAAGGTCGTAATGTTGTGGTTTAGGAAATCCTAGGACCACAAAGTGTTTCAATGGCGTTTGAGATCACGAACTTGATGCATTACAACCAGATGTTGTAAAATATGCTGTTAACTCAATGTTTTGTTAACTCCATCATTTATCTCATATAGGGCATCCCTTGTTGGTGATACTTTAGCCCACATATGTTCTTGGTCCAAGACTTTGTTTTAACTATTTCAAAAGTCCCAGATTTAGTTGTTTGTTATATATATATATATCCATATATGTTGCTATTTAAAAATAATTTCCTTGGTTACATAATCCATGCAGAACTAAAAAAAAAGACAATTTACAGATATTTGTCATCATAATCATTTCATTCACAAGTCTGTTGTAGGGATTATTTTTATCAAGAAAAAAAATCATTTTCTTTAGATTTGAATGTAGTATTTGCTTCAACACTTATAACTTATATGTAATCCAATAATTCTAATAACAGTTCACTCTGAAGCTGCAGCATGGATTAAAACAAACTCTCCATTCAGATATTCCAGCTAATAATATTATACATCACCAAGATACTATATACATGTAGTCCAATACACACACACACTGTTACAACCTTATTCAAGTGGCATCTCCAAAGTTGTATATTAGTCTTTGACCTGCTCTGTAACAAACAGCCATAGTCTATCATCCCTAATTAATGATCATGTTCATTCATCCCAGCTAACACTAACACATTGCTAATCATCCTTGCTCAGAGCCATCATTTATTTATCAGTGTATAAAATACTGTATCATGTACAATTAAAGTTCAGTTGTTCAATTTTGGAGTATTTTCTTGGACTGTTTTTTTTTGTTTTTGTTGGGTATGTAGTGGAAATGGAAGTGTTCATTGAAGTGTTCATTGAAGTGTTCATTGAAGTGTTCATTGAGTATTCATTTAAAATTATTTTTAGTGTTTTTTTGTTTTTTTAATGATTGGTTTTATTTGATTAATATTTCTGTTGAGCAATATAATTATTTGAATCTCTTATTCAATGCTATAAAGGACTTCCATTAAAATAATACAGTGTTATTAAAATAATACAGTGTTATTAAAATAATACAGTGTTATTAAAATAATACAGTGTTATTAAAATAATACAGTGTTATTAAAATAATACAGTGTTATTAAAATAATAAAGTGTTTCAAAACTGAATCAACACAACAAAAGACACCCCTGTAATATAGTTGTAATCCATTGTTTATTTATTTTATACAAAGACAGTAAACTTAAACATAAAATCTCTCTAACTCGGAATTGAATAGAGCAGGGCAGGAAATGATATTTGTCAGCATTTTGGAACAACTGAAACATGGCTGAAATTAATAAACATAAAAATAACGTACAGTAGATAAACAGACTTAAAAATGATTACATATGTATGTGTCCATCCACACAAGAGAAATATTTTTCACTGTGTTGAGATACAACAGATTCAACAATAGCGTGTGTATATATGTTACATATTTTTATACATTTTTGAAGTAAACAGATGATCAACAATTAATATGTACGCAAGAACATGTACACTTTAAATACAGGTAGAATAGATGTGATGATATACATAACATGGCAATACTTGTTTGTATATCACACTACAGCAGATAAAAGGATTGCATACACGCAACATGACAATAGACTTTCTATGCACACACTCTTATACTTGTATACACTATTAATAAATGTACACAGCGAATATTTTAATGTAACACTCATCATGGCCTGGATATTTCTAAGAGGTAATGACAACATTTGTTGGCAACACTTATAGTATACATGTGCAAGGGTTCTCATTTGATGGGCATATGGAGTTAATTTTTATTTAAACAATTGGGTTTGCATTGGAAACCTGAAAAATTAATCAGTATCAGTATCGACTGCTGTAGTCACAACATAGCGTGATATTGACATAAGGTTATTTTTCAATTAATTTTTTTTTCTATAAACTTACTTGAGAGGGAACGTATAACATTTAAACAGGTAGAGTCCATACCTCTACTGGACTAATTGGATTTCACCACAGCTAAGTTTTTTTTATTCTTTCGTTATATTCGTTTTATTTGTCTACTACTTGTTTGTTGAGGAAGGCTCTTTGCCGAAACGTTCGCTGTTGTGATACGTCCTGTCCTGTTTGTAAGGGAACTGTAAATATGTTCAACATTTAATAATTTAAAATCCTGGTTGCATTATTTTGATTTATTTTTTTGAGAGGGAACACAGACTCAAGACAAAACTCAAAACGTGACATTGAAAATGATTAGCTACCATTTTGTCAGTGTTTAGTTGTAGCACTCATCTGTAGTCAAATAGTCCACAGACTTCTCCCAACCGTGTCAATGTCATTCTGGTTTCTCATTAGATATTTTTTATTGAGTTTTAGCCCTTTGTTTCATTATGTCCCCTGCTATTTTATTACTCGGGCAACATCAACTTATCAGAGTGTAAATTTCGACTTTATATTTTTGAAATAATTATTATATATTTGATGGGGATTACATATTTTTCTAAGTTAATGCATTTATTTAAAGTTTTGTGTACTATCTGTACACTTACTGTCATTAATTAAAGTTCACTTAGAGTAAAAATAAACAAAAAACAATCCGAGTCAAGTAAAAACACTCAGGGGAATAACTTGAATAAAAGTATTATATGTATTTAACTGTGTAAACAGAAATAATAGATTTATTCATCAAAGTCTGATTGTAAGTCGTGAACACCACTCTCTTGTGCAGGGTTGCCAGATTGTAATTTGGGTAAAAGGCCAAACTGACTGCCGAAAAGGCCAATATGGCAATCCTGCTCGTGTGGGCGGTTAGATTTAACAATAAGACAATTTTCCTAATTTTTAATACTGTACAAAATATTTATTTTCAGAAATAAATGAAATATAACATTAAAAATATCAGAGAAAGCCGTAACATTAATGACTAGTGAACCCCCACACTTAATCAACAGTTATAAATATGAAATTTAAAAAAAAATCCACATGTTTAAATATAATAATTATTTTTTTAAATACCACGCTAATATTCAAAGGTCATAAAAATAATTCACCTAAATGCGTGGCCACAACACAAAAGTATTTTCTTGGTCCTGCACAGCATGTTTATATTTAAATCCCACAGTGCTTTTTAAAAATATTTTTAATTTTTTAAAATTTATTTACAAGGCATGTGAAATGTCAACTATTACAACTTTGGAAAACTTTATTACTGAAGCAATCCCGAGTCGATATCTAATCATTCTGAATCTATGATTCCCATGACCTATGGGGCCGTCCATAAATGACGTCACGTGCCTGGGGGGGGGGTGGACGGGGGTCACGCATTTGTGTTTAAGAAATGTTAAGTCACATAAAAAAATCTCGCAAATTAAAAAAAAAGTTCCACTTAAATATTTGAAGGCTAAACATTTATTTAACGAAGTTTTACATTGCTACACACGGGCTACGATATCAGAGTTCAGTCTTACACTAAATACATATTTAAATGACAAAAAGTAATTTGAAGCATGCTAATTTTCAATTAGAAAATACGGCTTTTAGGGGTGATGCTTTTCAAAGCTTTGTGACGTCATATTGCAGGCAGGGGAGGGTCTAAGTTTTTGTGACGGGGGGGGGGAGGTAGGGGGGTTAAAATCGCCCATAATCTCGTGACGTCATTTAAGGATGGCCTGTATTCTGATATTTCACAAAGAACATTCTGATTACAAGGGCCGTACATAACAAGGGCAGTACATAACAAGGGCAGTACATAACAAGGGCCGTACATAACAAGGGCAGTACATAACAAGGGCTAAGTCAGTCCATCAAGGGTCTAACCGGACTCTAACCCTAACCCCATTGGCGGACCTTGACACATTTGATACAGGTATATTGGAACTTGAAATAGCCGCACATTGACACGTTTGATACAATTCTATTGGAACTTGTGGTATCCGCACATTGACACGTTTGATACAATTCTATTGGAACTTGTGGTAGCCACATATTGACAAGTTTGATACAATTCTATTGGAACTTGTGGTAGCCACATATTGACAAGTTTGATACAATTCTATTGGAACTTGTGGTAGCCACATATTGACAAGTTTGATACAATTCTATTGGAACTTGTGGTAGCCACATATTGACAAGTTTGATACAATTCTATTGGAACTTGTGGTAGCCCCACATTGACAAGTTTGATACAATTCTATTGGAACTTGTGGTAGCCGCACATTGACACGTTTGATACAATTCTATTGGAACTTGTGGTAGCCGCACATTGACACGTTTGATACAATTCTATTGGAACTTGTTTAGCCACTCATTTATATTTTCTCGGTGCCTAAATGTCTCCTGTACGGTTTGCTGATAGCTCTGCTTGAACGCCAAGAAGATAATTATCTGCATTTGTTCCTGGTCAGGGCACGTAAGACGACCATTAACCTTTCCAGCGAGTTGCCGAAAATCGAAGACATCGAATACCTTTTAGGCTAAAACTTAATTGTTAAATTGTCTATTTTTGGGTTGAAAGTAAGGTTGTTGGCAAATATTTGAACATGACAAAAGCTCGAATGGAAAAAAAGTTCAAAATCCTTTATGATAGTTAAAGTTTCTGACGAATTTCCTATTTTTGGTAAGAATAATAAAATTTATAATAATTGAAAACAATTTCATAAATATTTAAAACATGGATATTTTCAAAAGAAATATTGATTAATAAATTCATATTCAATAATTTAGGGAATTTTTACATTGTACGAGGAAAAGAATGTTATTTTACAAATTACAGTACATAAATAAAAACTTGGTTTCATACATAACTCTAACAGTGTCATTGGTTTATACTTAGCTCATCAGATATCACAAAACTTTAAATAAAAAACGTGGAATGACGTCTACTGGCAAAATGAGTTAAAATTTCCTTGTCAGTGACAGCAGAATCTCTTTTATCCAGATTCGCCCCTGACGAATGCTTTCTTGACCTATTCCATTTCCGATGCCCCCCCGCGTCCACTTCTTGTTAAGCTGCGCCCCCTGTCACCAAGTCCCTGGAGCTGGGACGGCATGAACAGGTCTTCACTGTCACCAGCATCGCTCTCAGACACGCCCCTGGAGCTACGCCCGCAGTCACTGCCGTGACCAACGTCGTCCTCCATTGTCAAGGCCTCATAATGGTTCCTGTCCGGCGACGCCTCTGACATGGTCCGCGATACAGACCTCCCCTCCCTGACCACGGACTGGGGCGGACAGTTTCGCCGTCTCATTCCATGCTCGGCATCGGCCGCCAGACGGATGGCCAGTTTTCTGGCGCGACTGTCCAGCTGGTGGGTGTGCCAGCAGTAGGCCAGGAAGAAAAACACCAGAATGCTGACAGCGGCTACAGAGCTGGCGATCACGAGCGCCGTTGGATACTCTCGTGGAATATCGTTGTCGAACTCTCGCGGGACATACACAGTTTCTGCGGATTTCGTCTGATCCGAAGCTTTCGTCCCGTTGCCGGGGAGGACTCTTTGGGTGATGTTGATAATTTGAACATTTTGTTCAGAGTTGGATGAGTTGGCGGTGTAGCCGCTGGAGTTGATCCCCGGTCCGTCAGTCTGTTCGTGAGACAGGCCTGGGGCTGGCAGATGCGAGAAGAGAAGCGCGAGGATTGAACACGTGATCTGGAATCGGACGAGGAACATGACGCGACAAGGGTTGGATCTCCATGGTGAATACAAGATGTCGATCATATCTGCTCCATATTTGCATGGCCAAGGTCGCAAGTTCATACTTCTGGGGGGAGACACTCTCAGCGCATGCCCAGCGAACTGTACCAGATACCCGATTTGTCAAGTGTGTAGTAGTGGGAGTTTATTGTTGTAGCAAGAGTCAAGGTCGCCCGCTGATCGGCGCAGACGTTACCAGATGAGAGCGCATCGTTTGTTTTCATATAACATTCCTGGAAGTAACGAGGAACACTATCTACACACATCCTGCTTCGCCCCCGTCAACTTGACTAACAACTGGAGACTTCTATCATTGCAACTGGTAAAACTCAATCCATTGGAGACCAAGACAACAACCCAACCTATAATATTATTACCGTCAATGAATGCGTCACGTGCTGCTGATAATTTATCGGTGAGTCCGCTCAGCAATGAGGCTGGCAAATTGTTTTTCAGCAGATGCCAATTAGTCAGCCCATAGAATACGAGTTGCGGGGAACAAGTAACTGAAAAGATGATTGAACCAATGTGTCTCCCATCGGGTTAATTTCTTCCAGACCCGGGAAGCGGTGCGTGTGTTGCAGAACTGGGCCCTGCACCAAGTCTGCTATTGATGACTTGTCGGCCCGGCCAAGAGCACAGAACTCATGCTCCAGTGTGAGGAGCCTGGCCCCGAGCCCAACGGCAATTTTTACTAGCCAGTCAGTCTCGGAGGGAAGAGTCTTCACCGAAAATATCTCGGGAGTCTTGATGACGCGGTCTAGGGTGGGGGGGTGTCGGAAATCAGAGCTGGATAACTCTGGGGGTTTCTTTGGTGGTGTACCAGAGAGAGTCGTTGGACTTGTTGCGTCACGTGGGTTTCAGGCGCTCAGAGCACGCGCCCCTGTGAGTTGAAAAAACACCCAATCATAACCTGAGTGACAACATGAGCACAGATGGGGCAGTTGATGTGTTAGCTGTGACCCAATACGGAACCGACGTCTCTTGAACACTGCGTTACATCACTGCTTATCAGTGCTATGACGTCACTATACGTAGACAAGAGAGGAATGACTCAGATGATGCTAAGATGATAATAGATCGCTGCAGACAAAATGAACGTTTTAAGTTCTATTTTTAGAACATAAAAAATAAATCCGTATCTTTTCTTTGCTTATTTTTTAAGGCATTGTGAGTTTCTGACGTCACATCGACCAGTTGAGAAAGGGACGTAATTTGCAGAATAAATTTTTATACGTTTCTTGAAAAAGCCCAGACTTGTCAGGTCTTTTATGAGGACTGGGCGACTCGAGATTCCACTCTTGTGATCACGTGACCCGACTCTCTCGTCTCATCACGAGTTTGGCCGCCATAAAACAGGGGAAGTTATCCTCAGAAGTTAATCTTGATCGTCTGCAATCCTCAGGATTTTCTCTCTGTGAGTGGAAAAAAAACAAAAAATCAACACCATTGGTGGAAATGTAGAGGTGAGGAGAAGGAAAAGGAGTAGAAATGTAGTGGAGGTGATGAGGAGGAGAAATGTAGAAGAGGTGAGAGGTGATGCAATGGAGGATAAATGTAAATTAAGTCTGTAGACACAGTTTGCTGAGAAACAACACGCCATTCACACATGCTCGAGGTAAACAAGATATATTCAATGCATGTGACGAAATCACCGGTTTTTTTTTGATACAGTAGGTTGGGGGGGGGGTGGAGGATATGTTTTGTCAGTTCATACCAAAGAAATATTAGGTTACTTTTGTTAAGTTAAGTTATATGTTGAAGCTTTGTGTTCATGAATAATCCGTGAACCTAAAAAAAAATAATTCCATTTTAAAATTGAAAAACAATCCATTTATGTACATTAAGTCTCCTTTAAATTACCACTTCTGACTATGTCTTTTCATCGCTGTTGTGTTTTTGTTATTCATGTGAAGTTATACATATTTTTGTGTTGACGAAAGTTGCAGAACCTATCTAGAATCTGGAAGTAGTCAGTCTCTAAGTCCAAGGTCAGAAGCCGTCGTGTCCACCCAATGTTCTGTGATGTCGTCGTGTCCACCCAATGTTCTGTGATGTCGTCGTGTCCACCCAATGTTCTGTGATGTCGTCGTGTCCACCCAATGTTCTGTGATGTCGTCGTGTCCACCCAATGTTCTGTGATGTCGTCGTGTCCACCCAATGTTCTGTGATGTCGTCGTGTCCACCCAATGTTCTGTGATGTCGTCGTGTCCACCCAATGTTCTGTGATGCCGTCGTGTCCACCCAATGTTCTGTGATGTGCAGGTCTAGTTGTCATACACACAAAAACTAAAGTCATAAAACAAATGGATTTTGTAGAAATGTTAAAACAGCTGGTATACTTAAACCCATCGAGAGTTCAAAGACCTCATAAAGCCATTAATGAAGAGCCATCTATTATTATGTGACTTAACAGGTAAGCCATGACCTTGATGGATTTGAACTCATTTGACCTCACTCCCACGCACTACCACACACTACCACCACCGGGGTTGTGAGGCGGACCATGTCAGAAGGAGGCCGCAGAGCGCTGCATAGATTAATGAATATTTTAGTGTAATATAAAACTGCGTGGACGGGAGCGATACCCGACGACGGGTCTCAAATCAACATCGTTTGACCCGGGATATCATTGATACAAATGTCACATAGTCCTGTCCACAAACGCCGCGGTGCAACTCACACCGTTGTGAGATCAACAAAACAAATATTTAACAGGGCATAATTTCAAGCAAACCTTCTGTTTCATTTCAAAGTCAGTGTTGATGACCTTCGTACTGGTTTGAGAACCCCTGGACAAATCAAATCTTTAATATGAGACAGACCCGGGAAATCAAATCCCGTAGAATATTGATGGAAGAACTCAGCGAGACGTCTGTGGTGATGACAGCATGGAAGGAAAAAAAACACAAAGATCCTATCATTTTGAAGAGATGGCGACAAGTTGAGATTTAGGACAGCGTGACATTGGACATGAGTTTTGTCTTCATTTTATTCCAAGTTTAGCAGTTGCCATCGCTGGGGTTTAATCGCACAATCAAATATGGAGGCTTGATACCGGAAGTAAATTCGTTTATTTTTTTCAAAACAATGTGTGGGGAAAGGGGAGTGTGGGAGGAGAAGCATCTCAGCGCAAGATGTGCAGAATACGAGAAGACACAGGCATAGGGAAGTGGTTCAAGGAGACACAGGCAAAGAAAAGTGATACCAGGAGACGCAGGCAAAGAGAAGTGATACCAGGAGACACAGGCAAAGAGAAGTGATACAAGGAGACACAGGCAAAGAGAAGTGATACAAGGAGACACAGGCAAAGAGAAGTGATACAAGGAGACACAGGCCAAGAGAAGTGATACAAGGAGACACATGCAAAGAGAAGTGATACAAGGAGACACAGGCAAAGAGAAGTGATACAAGGAGACACAGGCAAAGAGAAGTGATGGAAGGAGACACAGGCAAAGAGAAGTGATGGAAGGAGACACAGGCAAAGAGAAGTGATGGAAGGAGTCACGGGCAAAGAGAAGTGATACAAGGAGACACAGGCAAAGAGAAGTGATGGAAGGAGACGCAGGCAAAGAGAAGTGATGGAAGGAGACACAGGCAAAGAGAAGTGATACAAGGAGACACGGGCAAAGAGAAGTGATACCAGGAGACGCAGGCAAAGAGAAGTGATTCAAGGAGACACAGGCAAAGAGAGGTGATACGAGGAGACACAGGCAAAGAGAAGTGATACCAGGAGACACAGGCAAAGAGAAGTGATACAAGGAGACACAGGCAAAGAGAAGTGATACAAGGAGACACAGGCAAAGAGAAGTGATACAAGGAGACACAGGCCAAGAGAAGTGATACAAGGAGACACATGCAAAGAGAAGTGATACAAGGAGACACAGGCAAAGAGAAGTGATACAAGGAGACACAGGCAAAGAGAAGTGATGGAAGGAGACACAGGCAAAGAGAAGTGATGGAAGGAGACACAGGCAAAGAGAAGTGATGGAAGGAGACACGGGCAAAGAGAAGTGATACAAGGAGACACAGGCAAAGAGAAGTGATGGAAGGAGACGCAGGCAAAGAGAAGTGATGGAAGGAGACACAGGCAAAGAGAAGTGATACAAGGAGACACGGGCAAAGAGAAGTGATACAAGGAGACACGGGCAAAGAGAAGTGATACAAGGAGACACAGGCAAAGAGAGGTGATACGAGGAGACACGGGCAAAGAGAAGTGATACAAGGAGACACGGGCAAAGAGAAGTGATGCAAGGAGACACGGGCAAAGAGAAGTGATACAAGGAGACACGGGCAAAGAGAAGTTATACAAGGAGACACAGGCAAAGAGAAGTGATGCAAGGAGACACAGGCAAAGAGAAGTGATGGAAGGAGACACAGGCAAAGAGAAGTGATGGAAGCAGACGCAGGCAAAGAGAAGTGATGGAAGGAGACACGGGCAAAGAGAAGTGATACAAGGAGACACAGGCAAAGAGAAGTGATGGAAGGAGACGCAGGCAAAAAGAAGTGATGGAAGGAGACACAGGCAAAGAGAAGTGATGGAAGGAGACACGGGCAAAGAGAAGTGATACAAGGAGACACGGGCAAAGAGAAGTGATACAAGGAGACACAGGCAAAGAGAGGTCATACGAGTAGACACGGGCAAAGAGAAGTGATGCAAGGAGACACAGGCAAAGAGAAGTGATACAAGGAGACACGGGCAAAGAGAAGAGATACAAGGAGACACAGGCAAAGAGAAGTGATACAAGGAGACACAGGCAAAGAGAAGTGATGCAAGGAGACACAGGCAAAGAGAAGTGATGGAAGGAGACACAGGCAAAGAGAAGTGATGGAAGGAGACGCAGGCAAAGAGAAGTGATGGAAGGAGACACGGGCAAAGAGAAGTGATACAAGGAGACACAGGCAAAGAGAAGTGATGGAAGGAGACGCAGGCAAAGAGAAGTGATGGAAGGAGACACAAGAAAGAGAAGTGATGGAAGGAGACACGGGCTAAGAGAAGTGATACAAGGAGACACGGGCAAAGAGAAGTGATACAAGGAGACACAGGCAAAGAGAGGTGATACGAGGAGACACGATCAAAGAGAAGTGATACAAGGAGACACGGGCAAAGAGAAGTGATGCAAGGAGACACGGGCAAAGAGAAGTGATACAAGGAGACACAGGCAAAGAGAAGTGATGCAAGGAGACACAGGCAAAGAGAAGTGATGGAAGGAGACGCAGGCAAAGAGAAGTGATGGAAGGAGACACGGGCAAAGAGAAGTGATACAAGGAGACACGGGCAAAGAGAAGTGATACAAGGAGACACAGGCAAAGAGAGGTGATACGAGGAGACACGGGCAAAGAGAATTGATACAAGGAGACACAGGCAAAGAGAAGTGATGGAAGGAGATACAGGAAAAGAGAAGTGATACAGGGAGACACGGGCAAAGAGAAGTGATACAGGGAGACACGGGCAAAGAGAAGTGATACAAGGAGACACAGGCAAAGAGAAGTGATACAAGGAGACACAGGCAAAGAGAAGTGATGGAAGGAGATACAGGCAAAGAGAAGTGATACAGGGAGACACGGGCAAAGAGAAGTGATACAAGGTGACACAGGCAAAGAGAAGTGATACGACGAGACGCAGGCAAAGAGAAGTGATACGAGGAGACACAGGCAAAGAGAAGTGATGCAAGGAGACACAGGCAAAGAGGAGTGATGGAAGGAGACGCAGGCAAAGAGAAGTGATGCAAGGAGACAAAGAGAAGTGATACGAGGAGACGCAGGCAAAGAGAAGTGATACAAGGAGACGCGGGCAAAGAGAAGTGATACAAGGAGACACAGGCAAAGAGAAGTGATGCAAGGAGACACGGGCAAAGAGAAGTGATACAAGGAGACACAGTGAATGAGAAATGGTACAAAGGACTAATAGGAAACATGCAATAATAAGAAGAATGGGCAAAAAAATCATGGAGAGAAACATAACAGAAATAAATGGAGAGAAACACAACAGAAATAAATGGAGAGAAACACAACAGAAATCATGGAGAGAAACATAACAGAAATCATGGAGAGAAACATAACAGAAATCATGGAGAGAAACACAACAGAAATCATGGAGAGAAACATAACAGAAATAAATGGAGAGAAACACAACAGAGATCATGTAGAGAAACATAACAGAAATCATGGAGAGAAACATAACAGAAATAAATGGAGAGAAACATAACAGAAATCATGGAGAGAAACATAACAGAAATAAATGGAGAGAAACACAACAGAAATCATAGGGTGAAACATAACAGAAATCATGGAGAGAAACACAACAGAAATCATGGAGAGAAACATAACAGAAATAAATGGAGAGAAACATAACAGAAATCATGGAGAGAAACATAACAGAAATCATGGAGAGAAACATAACAGAAATCATGGAGAGAAACACAACAGAAATAAATGGAGAGAAACATAACATAAATCATGGAGAGAAACATAACAGAAATAAATGGAGAGAAACACAACAGAAATCATAGGGAGAAATATAACAGAAATCATGGAGAGAAATATAACAGAAATAAATGGAGAGAAACACAACAGAAATCATGTAAAGAAACACAACAGAAATCATGGAGAGAAACACAACAGAAATCATGTAGAGAAACACAACAGAAATCATGGAGAGAAACACAACAGAAATCATAGGGAGAAACATAACAGAAATCATGGAGAGAAACATAACAGAAATAAATGGAGAGAAACACAACAGAAATCATGGAGAGAAACATAACAGAAATCATGGAGAGAAACACAACAGAAATCATGGAGAGAAACATAACAGAAATCATGTAAAGAAACACAACAGAAATCATGGAGAGAAACACAACAGAAATCATGGAGAGAAACACAACAGAAACCATGGAGAGAAACATAACAGAAATAAATGGAGAGAAACATAACAGAAATCATGTAAAGAAACACAACAGAAATCATGGAGAGAAACACAACAGAAATCATGGAGAGAAACACAACAGAAATCATGGAGAGAAACATAACAGAAATAAATGGAGAGAAACATAACAGAAATCATGTAAAGAAACACAACAGAAATCATGGAGAGAAACACAACAGAAATCATGGAGAGAAACATAACAGAAATCATGGAGAGAAACATAACAGAAATAAATGGAGAGAAACATAACAGAAATCATGGAGAGAAACATAACAGAAATCATGGAGAGAAACATAACAGAAATCATGGAGAGAAACACAACAGAAATAAATGGAGAGAAACATAACAGAAATCATGGAGAGAAACATAACAGAAATAAATGGAGAGAAACACAACAGAAATCATAGGGAGAAACATAACAGAAATCATGGAGAGAAACACAACAGAAATCATGGAGAGAAACATAACAGAAATAAATGGAGAGAAACATAACAGAAATCATGGAGAGAAACATAACAGAAATCATGGAGAGAAACATAACAGAAATCATGGAGAGAAACACAACAGAAATAAATGGAGAGAAACATAACATAAATCATGGAGAGAAACATAACAGAAATAAATGGAGAGAAACACAACAGAAATCATAGGGAGAAACATAACAGAAATCATGGAGAGAAATATAACAGAAATAAATGGAGAGAAACACAACAGAAATCATGTAAAGAAACACAACAGAAATCATGGAGAGAAACACAACAGAAATCATGGAGAGAAACACAACAGAAATCATGGAGAGAAACACAACAGAAATCACGGAGAGAAACATAACAGAAATAAATGGAGAGAAACATAACAGAAATCATGTAAAGAAACACAACAGAAATCATGGAGAGAAACACAACAGAAATCATGGAGAGAAACACAACAGAAATCATGGAGAGAAACATAACAGAAATAAATGGAGAGAAACATAACAGAAATCATGTAAAGAAACACAACAGAAATCATGGAGAGAAACACAACAGAAATCATGGAGAGAAACACAACAGAAATCATGGAGAGAAACATAACAGAAATAAATGGAGAGAAACATAACAGAAATCATGTAAAGAAACACAACAGAAATCATGGAGAGAAACACAACAGAAATCATGGAGAGAAACACAACAGAAATCATGGAGAGAAACATAACAGAAATAAATGGAGAGAAACATAACAGAAATAAATGGAGAGAAACACAACAGAAATCATGGAGAGAAACATAACAGAAATAAATGGAGAGAAACATAACAGAAATCATGGAGAGAAACATAACAGAAATCATGGAGAGAAACATAACAGAAATCATGGAGAGAAACACAACAGAAATAAATGGAGAGAAACATAACAGAAATCATGGAGAGAAACATAACAGAAATAAATGGAGAGAAACACAACAGAAATCATAGGGAGAAACATAACAGAAATCATGGAGAGAAACACAACAGAAATCATGGAGAGAAACATAACAGAAATAAATGGGAGAGAAACATAACAGAAATCATGGAGAGAAACATAACAGAAATCATGGAGAGAAACATAACAGAAATCATGGAGAGAAACACAACAGAAATAAATGGAGAGAAACATAACATAAATCATGGAGAGAAACATAACAGAAATAAATGGAGAGAAACACAACAGAAATCATAGGGAGAAACATAACAGAAATCATGGAGAGAAATATAACAGAAATAAATGGAGAGAAACACAACAGAAATCATGTAAAGAAACACAACAGAAATCATGGAGAGAAACACAACAGAAATCATGTAGAGAAACACAACAGAAATCATGGAGAGAAACACAACAGAAATCATGTTGAGAAACATAACAGAAATCATGGAGAGAAACATAACAGAAATAAATGGAGAGAAACACAACAGAAATCATGGAGAGAAACATAACAGAAATCATGGAGAGAAACACAACAGAAATCATGGAGAGAAACATAACAGAAATCATGTAAAGAAACACAACAGAAATCATGGAGAGAAACACAACAGAAATCATGGAGAGAAACACAACAGAAATCATGGAGAGAAACATAACAGAAATAAATGGAGAGAAACATAACAGAAATCATGTAAAGAAACACAACAGAAATCATGGAGAGAAACACAACAGAAATCATGGAGAGAAACACAACAGAAATCATGGAGAGAAACATAACAGAAATAAATGGAGAGAAACATAACAGAAATCATGTAAAGAAACACAACAGAAATCATGGAGAGAAACACAACAGAAATCATGGAGAGAAACACAACAGAAATCATGGAGAGAAACATAACAGAAATAAATGGAGAGAAACATAACAGAAATCATGTAAAGAAACACAACAGAAATCATGGAGAGAAACACAACAGAAATCATAGGGAGAAACATAACAGAAATCATGGAGAGAAACACAACAGAAATCATGGAGAGAAACATAACAGAAATAAATGGAGAGAAACATAACAGAAATCATGGAGAGAAACACAACAGAAATCATGGAGAGAAACACAACAGAAATAAATGGAGAGAAACACAACAGAGATCATGTAGAGAAACACAACAGAAATCATGGAGAGAAACACAACAGAAATCATGTAGAGAAACATAACAGAAATCATGGAGAGAAACATAACAGAAATCATGGAGAGAAACACAACAGAAATCATGGAGAGAAACAACAGAAATCATGGAGAGAAACATAACAGAAATAAATGGAGAGAAACATAACAGAAATCATGGAGAGAAACACAACAGAAATCATGGAGAGAAACACAACAGAAATAAATGGAGAGAAACATAACAGAAATCATGGAGAGAAACATAACAGAAATCATGGAGAGAAACACCACAGAAATAAATGGAGAGAAACATAACAGAAATCATGGAGAGAAACACAACAGAAATCATGGAGAGAAACATAACAGAAATAAATGGAGAGAAACATAACAGAAATCATGGAGAGAAACATAACAGAAATCATGGAGAGAAAACACCACAGAAATAAATGGAGAGAAACATAACAGAAATCATGGAGAGAAACAAAACAGAAATCATGGAGAGAAACACAACAGAAATAAATGGAGAGAAACACAACAGAAATCATGGAGAGAAACATAACAGAAATCATGGAGAGAAACACAACAGAAATCATGGAGAGAAACATAACAGAAATCATGGAGAGAAACACAACAGAAATCATGGAGAGAAACATAACAGAAATAAATGGAGAGAAACATAACAGAAATCATGGAGAGAAACACAACAGAAATAAATGGAGAGAAACACAACAGAAATCATATGGAGAAACACAACACAAATCATGGAGAGAAACACAACAGAAATCATGGAGAGAAACATAACAGAAATCATGGAGAGAAACACAACAGAAATAAATGGAGAGAAACATAACAGAAATCATGGAGAGAAACAAAACAGAAATCATGGAGAGAAACACAACAGAAATAAATAGAGAGAAACACAACAGAAATCATGGAGAGAAACACATTAGAAATAAATGGAGAGAAACATAACAGAAATCATGGAGAGAAACAAAACAGAAATCATGGAGAGAAACACAACAGAAATAAATGGAGAGAAACATAACAGAAATCATGGAGAGAAACATTACAGAAATCATGGAGAGAAACACAACAGAAATCATAGGGAGAAACACAACAGAAATCATGGAGAGAAACACAACAGAAATCATGGAGAGAAACACAACAGAAATAAATGGAGAGAAACATAACAGAAATCATGGAGAGAAACAAAACAGAAATCATGGAGAGAAACACAACAGAAATAAATGGAGAGAAACACAACAGAAATCATGGAGAGAAACACAACAGAAATAAATGGAGAGAAACATAACAGAAATCATGAAGAGAAACAAAACAGAAATCATGGAGAGAAACACAACAGAAATAAATGGAGAGAAACATAACAGAAATCATGGAGAGAAACATAACAGAAATCATGGAGAGAAACAAAACAGAAATCATGGAGAGAAACATCACATAAATAATGAAGAGAAACAGCAAATAAATCATGAAGAGAAATAGCACAGAAATAATTGATAGAAACAGCACAGAAAGAATGGAGAGAAACATCACAGAAAGATTGGAGAGAAACAGCACATAAATCATGAAGAGAAACAGCACAGAAATAATTGAGAGAAACACAACAGAAATCAGTTAGAGAGATGGAACCAGACACAGAAAACTGACAAAAATAGGAGAGAAAAACAGAAAGAAAATAATTATAGATCGAAGACAGATGCAGCAGACACTGAATACAGGGCACACACATGACACACGCAGAAACTAGATGGCGACAGATGACCAGTGGTTAGAGCCATTACACTGACCGTATGTGACAAGGCTGCTTGGTGCCTGAGATCTGAGAAGGTCAATGTTACTTGGGAACAAAAGCAACCAGCAACTGCCAACCAGCAACTGTCAACTAGCAACTGTCAAGTAGCAACTGCCAACCAGCAACTGTCAACCAGCAAATGTCAACTAGCAACTGTCAACCAGCAACTGCCAACTAGCAACTGTCAACCAGCAACTTCCAACCAGCAAATGTCAACCAGCAACTGTCAACTAGCAACTGTCAACCAGCAACTGCCAACTAGCAACTGTCAACTAGCAACTGTCAACTAGCAACTCTCAACCAGCAACTGCCAACTAGCAACTGCCAACTAGCAACTGTCAACTAGCAACTGTCAACTAGCAACTGTCAACTAGCAACTGTCAACTAGCAACTGTCAACCAGCAACTGCCAACCAGCAACTGTCAACAGGCAACTGTCAACAGGCAACTGTCAACCAGCAACTGTCAACAGGCAACTGTCAACAGGCAACTGTCAACAGGCAACTGTCAACAGGCAACTTTCAACCACTTGGAGATGTTAAACGATGGACTAGGGACAGAGAGGAGAGAGAGAGAGAGAGAGGAGAGAGAGAGAGAAAGATAGAGAGAAATTTGTTTATTATATTGAATTTAATCCAGTTTTCGGTAGTTTTTGCAGCCGACATTTAATGGTTCAGTGGCCCGCATGTGGCCCGCGGGCCGTCCGTTGTCTACCACCGAAATAATGTCTAGCCTAAAAAAAAACAATCGGTGGCATGTCTGAAGCATGTTGCACTAACAACAGCAGCTTTGCACGAGACTATACTCAAGGTGAAGGTTACTTACATTGTCTGTCAGCTATCTGAACGTTTATAATAAGATCCTAACCTTATCTGTCAGGTAACTATGGATAGAATGAGAAACGGCTGAGCTGTGCCGGTGACACAATCCTAGGACCAGATTTTGTGTTACTGAAATGGTGTGTCGCATTTACCTGTTTGGATATAGGAACTTCTAGTAGCAGCTTCGAATCGTAGAGTCAGATAGCTGATATTATTCTTATTAGCTAATATTTAACGACTGCAGGGGAGAATTTACACTTATGACATACCAATACAGGACATCATTTTACATGACATCTCTATACATGACATCTCTATACATGACATCTCTATACATGAGATCTATATACATGACATCTATATACATGACATCTCTATAATGACATCTCTATACATAACATCTATATACATGACATCTCAATACATGACATTTATATACATGACATCTCTATACATGACATCTCTATACATGTCATAAATTACATTTCTATACGTGATAGACCTGTACATCGCATCTCTGTAGATGGCATTCCAATAAATGACATTCCTATACACGACATCTCTTCATACGACAACCCTTTAAATGACAACCAAGTCCATGACATCCCAAAATGCAGTTCCTATAGATAATATCGTTCTGGATGACACCTCAACAAATTTCATTTTTATGTAAATTTCCCATGAAATATCCTTAAATTACCTCCAAATTACCAACAGCTTTTTCTAGCCACCAGATTTGACAATTATTCGAATACCTAAGTTAAAAAAATGACTTCAAACAACAATGACTTCAAACAACAATGACTTCAAACAACAATGACTTCAAACAACAATGACTTCAAACAACAATGACTTCAAACAACAATGACTTCAAACAACAATGACTTCAAACAACAATGACTTCAAACAACAATGACTTCTAACAACAATGACTTCGGAAGTCAGGTTTGAACCTGTTTTCAAGATGTTTTTCAATTACGACCAAGCAATAAATTTGACTGATGTTCTATAAATTTGACTGATGTTCAATAAATTTGACTGATTTTCAATAAATTTGACTGATGTTCAATAAATTTGACTGATGTTCAATAAATTTAACTGATGTTCAATAAATGTAACTGATGTTCAATAAATTCGACAGATGTTCAATAAATTTGACTGATGTTCAATAAATTTGACTGATGTTCAATAAATTTGACTGATGTTCAATAAATTTAACTGATGTTCAATAAATTCGACTGATGTTCAATAAATTCGACTGATGTTCAATAAATTTGACTGATGTTCAATAAATTTGACTGATGTTCAATAAATTTGACTGATGTTCAATAAATTCGACTGATGTTCAATAAATTTGACTGATGTTCAATAAATTTGACTGATGTTCAATAAATTTGACAAATGTTGAATAAATTTAACTGATGTTCAATAAATTTAACTGATGTTCAATAAATTTGACTGATGTTCAATAAATTTGACAAATGTTGAATAAATTTAACTGATGTTCAATAAATTTGACTGATGTTCAATAAATTTGACTGATGTTCAATAAATTTAACTGATGTTCAATAAATTTGACTGATGTTCAATAAATTTGACTGATGTTCAATACTGTACGAGTTCAGAGCAGAAGTCGTTTCTCAAAATCCGGGGAACTTCATTTCTAGTTGGGACAACTTTACGTCTATCAAATATAGAGGACGTAACATCCAGCCATGTTGTTGTTGTTGTTCGTCCGTCGTAGTCGACGATGACCACTCTCATTATATTTGTAAATGACCTGTGCTAGGCCGCCACATGTGTCCTCTGGTGGCTTATTAACCATATTCTGGCACGAAATTGGCGTCCGCATGTCGGACAAGAGATGGATGGGATCCTTTCAGGAGGGTTTTGGATACGGTCCTTCCTGGCTTGTCGTTTTAACTTGGCAGCCTGTTGTCCATTAGCCTCACAGACATCTGCGCCATTCCATATCATAGAGCGCCAGTGGGCTCGGCTACTGGCTGCTGCTTCGCATGAGTCATGTCCGATGTCGAAGGCCTTTAGAGCAGTTTTAAGTGCATCCTTGTGGCCCTTACGTGGACCTCCGCGTGCTCAATGCCCTCCTGTAAGCTCACCATAGAAAAGCCTCTTGGGGAGACGATGGTCGAGCAAGCGCACTACATGCCCCGCCCAGCGTAGTTGGCTTTGCATAAGGCCATGCGAAGCCAACATCCAGCCATATTCTGTACCACTATGACCTAACACCCAGCCATTTGTTGTACCACTATGACCAAACACCTATTGTTGTACCACTATGACCAAACAACTATTGTTGTACCACTATGACCTAACACCTATTGTTGTACCACTATGACCTAACACCTATTGTTGTACCACTATGACCTAACACCTATTGTTGTACCACTATGACCTAACACCTATTGTTGTACCACTATGACCTAACACCTATTGTTGTACCACTATGACCTAACACCTATTGTTGTACCACTATGACCAAACACCTATTGTTGTACCACTATGACCTAACACCTATTGTCGTACCACTATGACCTAACACCTATTGTTGTACCACTATGACCTAACACCTATTGTTGTACCACTATGACCTAACACCTATTGTTGTACCACTATGACCTAACACCTATTGTTGTACCACTATGACCTAACACCTATTGTCGTACCACTATGACCTAACACCTATTGTTGTGCCACTGTGACCTA